>JAAAKB020142069.1:0-12453 GCA_010014835.2 Apostichopus leukothele | reverse complement strand
GACTTTTGAATGTAGAAAGTTTAGAGCATGTTCGAATGTGATCTGGTAACTTGTTCCAGAGATAAGAGCCAGAGTATATCCCCATTTAAGCATACCATCAGCACTTCTTTCCTCCATTTACTACATGTAGGATCCTACATTGTGAAGTCACAGACCTGTCATACCTACAGACAGTATCACTACTTGTGAATGTTCTCTGGTCATGGCATGTAGACATGGTAGTCCTCCCTACATAGTAAAGTAGTTCAATGTACTTGTGAACTGCCACAGTTGGTCGTACAGTCCAGTAGCAACTTTGTAAGTCTGTACAGAAATTCCAAACCTCTGTGCTGTCTGTTTGATTTCATTCAGTTGCTCCATATTGTAGACTGTTAGTCATGCCAATACAGTAGCTGCACTGTGTGAGCTTTCCAGCTAACTTGATTTCATTCATGATGAACCGTATAAACATAAAGTTTTGACACTGAGGTTAACAGGCTCTCTCTGCTTGCTACTTAGTAGGTTGCTAAAGGTTGTGATACTCAATGGTTTGACAGCAAGTATTTATGGTTCAGTATAATACAATATAACTTTTACCTTTTCAGTTTTTAAGGTTTCTTGACTAGTTGCAGAGTGGAATACAGATGGTTGTATACTGTTACTGACAATAACACTAAAATTTTGGAACTTTATGTGAGGTGTGTTAATAGTAGTCTTCCCGGTGAGGACAAGCTATGAATTTTGCTTGGTATTTTATTAATATCAATAACAGCAACTCTGAATTTGGACGTTCCTCATTTATTTGAAGGTATGTGCCCCCCCCCCCCCAAAGATTGGATTGGGGATTTCAAAAGTTCCTTTTTTGTAGTGAACATCCACCACACCTGACCTATACTACAATAAACTACCAACTCTGCTGTAAGATTTGTAATTAAAATTAATTGCAAAATAAAAATGTAATTATGAATATTATCTGTTGCTCTTATACAGCAATATTATGGTGATCATTGTCTAAAAGTCATGAATGCCAATCAGTTGGTTTAAAAGTTTAAATTTGTTTTTTAAAAGGCACCAAAGTATCTTGTCTTTGTTCCTCTTAATTCAGGAATCGTCCTTGCCCTTTTTGCATGATATTCTTCTATAAAAGTACACCAGATTCCTTCACACTGTATTTCAATTAACCACAGATTACAGTTTTACACTTGATAAATCCATACTGTACCCAGCGCTGTTGAATGCAGACAGTACAGTACGTGGCTTTCCCGCTGTATGTTTGCACAGTGTTTCCCATACAGTAGGTATGTGTAATATGATTTCAAATGTAGCAATAGTGCATTTGCCGAGTGTCTATTTATGTAGACATACATATAGTGAGGGGGGTTTTTTCTTTTTTTTTTTTAAATTATAGCAGTTGCTCACATTTACTCAGTGTGTTCCTTTTTTCCTACTTTGGATGGTACAACAGGGGAAATATACAACTGTAGATCAAGATCCAAGCTTGTTGAGTAATTTTTATGTTGGTAATTTTTTTTTTTTACTTTTTTTTTTTTATGGCAGTTGCTCACATTTATGGCAGTTTCTCACATTTATTCAGTGGGTTTCCATTGTCCTCCATAGGTTGGGTACAACTGGGCATATAGATAACTGTAGAGCAAGATCTAAGTTTGCTGAGTAATTGCATGTAGGTAATTCACGTTCATTGGTGGTGTAGTGCCAGTGATGACTGTACTGTATACAGTATGTTACTGCACAGCAGTTAGCCGACCTACAGTATAACCCTGTATGTGACCACACTAGCGTTATAATTAGTCCTAGGGGGTTCATGACAATACAAGTAACGTCATGTAAACTTGGAAATTCATGTGACATTGGATCATAGTGCTCATCATATATTGGTGTACTGCATTATGGGAGTATAATTTATTTAGGAGCATGGAAAACGAAACCGAAACTTCGCAGGACTTACAAACTTTTAATTTCCCTTTGTACTGTCGATTACAATAGCTAATGTACTGCAGTAAAGTATAAAAAAATTAGTATCTGGATGCTTTTCATATAAGGATGTGGTTGGAACCTTCAAGGTTAAAGTTTTTATGCCTTCTATTATAAAAAAAAAAATGTAAACAAAAAACACTGTGCAATTACTGTAAAGTAGTTGGAGTAGTTTTGCATAGCATTATATCAAATCATATCTACCACCCAAATATACAGTTAATACCACTTGAAGTTGAAAATTCAAAGTGCCTTCAAACTTCAAGTTAGGAATAATGTACAGTTGAGACTGTAAAACAATTAACACAATGTTAGTAAACATTGTTGTCATCACACACAGCATCTCTTTGACTGAATTGTCCCAATTAAAGTCTCCTGATTGAGGAAGGGTACTTCGAATATATTTGTTTGTAGACGTGGATTTGCCTGACATATCCAAGAACTTGGCTGCAGCTCAGATCTTGTTTTAGCCTTGCGCTTATTTGTAAGATGTATCTAGGCAACCATTTGTGTAGTAAATAATAGAGGACGATACCAAACAGTCTTGAAACCACATTGTCCTAATTAGTGCATCTTAACTTGTAACTGTTAAAGTAATAAGTAAACACTGCCCAATTCTCATCTTTCATGTAACGCTTCTATTGACTTGTTGCATGCTTAAGTTTAACTTTTTACTCTACTATTAAATATCTCTTTGTAGGTAAATAGTTTTTGATAAATTTGGTTAATTCAAAGCAGATATATACTATTGTGTACAGCAGCTAGAAGGTCAAAAGAAATTTGCTTGTCAGATAGGAAAAAAAATCTCCAAATAACAAAAACAAAATTCCTAATTGACACCTACATCCTGTGACACATGTATGGCAATGCTAGCACCTTATTACAATAAGCCTAGACAAGACCAACAGCATTACACCCTTTTTCCTCTTTATAGTCTTTGATGAGCAATATTTATTCAACATAGATATGGCTGTCTGTATACAGTAGCTCTACAAGTTCAGAGGAAGTTGCTGGTCAGATCCAGGTGAAAACCTCATGTGTTACACACCAGTCTGTGATATACTGTATGTATGTACAGTACTGCTGCGAATATCACTGTAAACCTAGACAAGACCACACAGCGTTACAGGAAAAGAAATCTGTCTGTTCGGAACAGCTGATTTTCCTAAACTCAAAATGTGTGGCTACAAAGACTTATCTAGCCTTGTACTGTAGGTAGCTAGTGTTTGGTACTATGCAGCAGGTTTTTTGTGCGTGTAGCAGTTGGTACCAATGACATGCTTCAGCACAGTGTGTGTGTTGTGTGTGTGTGTGTGCTTAGTGACCCATGATGCTGTTTGAAAGATTTGTACTAAACTGCAGTTAGTTTAGACTAGAGGCTTTGTACATATATCTCAAATGATATATTGTGGATACTTAAACGGACAGACTTACACCAGTACAGCTATTCCAATGTGAACCTAAATATACACCATTCTGCCAAATCGATTTAAACTTCCCATACATATGTATCAAAAGACTGTTTTGAGTGTGAACAGCATGCAATGCTTGTACCAATTTTGATATATATTCAGGCATATTTGCAATATAAAGTTATTTCCAATTTTAGCAGTTCATAGTGTTACTCAGTCTTCTTCTGGAAAATGAAAAGTATAAAAACTTTATAGGAGTTCTGTTGACATGCTTAAATTTCTTTGATACCGTAGTTTATGGAATCTGAAGAAGCCCACAATAGATGTGTTATTAATATACACAGTAATACCCACCTGTGACTTGACTTAAAAACATTCTTTCTCATTGGCCAAGTAACAAAATAATTTTGCAGGGCAAAAACTCAATGCCTATTGGAATTTGTTTCTGTTTGTGGTTGGATCTAGAAGTATTTACCTAGTTACTATTTATTCCGCCAAGCGGCTTTTGTGCCATCAACAATAGTGTCATCTCCGAAGTGGCAATATTTATATCCTTTGATTATACACCATGCTGTGTCATGCTACTACTGATTTGAACTGATTTCCTGTTTTGGAGCTCAAAAACAGAGCAGAGGAAATCTATGTTGTGAATATCCTATTATAAGCGCTTTTAACTACATGGTCTGTAGTTACTACACACTGTATACAAACTGTGCGACATTGAGTGCTTCTGTACACAATTTATGTCTGAAATATCCTTCATAAATGTTTGTGTGGAATAATTGCTCTCGTTTCTCAGTCGACCACTGCGGTTGCTAGGGGGATAAGTTACTGTAGTTTGGAGGACGTTTGCACAACAGGTCAAAATCTCAACTGGTAACAGTATGAAACTTTCCGTTATGGGCAAATGCGGGATCCTTCACTCTATACACTGTACATGTACTATAAATGTGCAGTTAACATGTTAGGGAACAGATACTACTGTTAAAATTATCACAGTCTGCTACATTGAGAGTAATGATCAGCCGATACATCAAATAATATCACTCAGACCACTCAGAATTGGAAAGATTTACAGCGCTCCTCTCTTACCTGTCTCTACTCTACATCTGCACTTTCCCATCTACCTAACTACACATGTATCTATAACAGTCTGCTACATAGAGAGTAATTATAAGCCGATACTTCACATACTTTGACTTAGACCACTCAGAATTGGAAAGTTATAAAGGGAGAACCACCAATAGGTAATATTCAACTTTGAAAGACTGGCAAGTTGTCAAAGTACTTTTCGCGAAAGTCCGTCTCAAACTTTCACAGCCTATTCGACAGACTAGGCTACAGTACTTACAGAATCTGCGACCCAGTATTATTACACATTATATACCGTACACAACTGACAGCATTATTCATTTGAGAAACACAGTTGTTGAATAGACACATCTTAGGTGAAATATGCCCTCCTTACGATACTGGTATCATTGTGCTCTGTGGTAAGACATTACAGTGAATGGTTTATTGCTGATTTACCACATACAGAAAGGTTTACAGACAGGAACAGTGCATGCGTAGGTGCTATGTCTGAACCAGCTGACATTGCCAGTGTTCCACTGCAGATTTTGATGTCAATGGTTTGTCTGTGGTCGTAATCTCGATGAGCTCCTATGGATGGATCTAGTTCATACCTTCCTTACCTGGAAATCAGGTTAGGATCTTATACTGTTCATAAGTCTTGTAATATGTCTACAGTACTGTAGATCCCAGAGATTGAAAGAGTAAGATGCCTCACCAGAAGTTTAAAAATACCTGACAGATACACAGCGTGACAGCCATAATACATGTCATTTGGATTCATGAATATTTAGAAGTGCAGTATGTATTACATTATTCTTGCAGCCTGCAAAAATACATGTATCTGTATAGTCTGAATGGTATTTGTGAAATAAGACCCATACAGTTGAAAAGTTAGATGTGATATTGGACCCATACAGTTGAAAAGTTAGATGTGATATTGGAAAAACAGTACTGTAGTTCTTCAATCCATTCTTCATGTATCAAAATCATATTGTCCATGATTCTTTCATGATAACTATGTTTTCTATGTAACTAAACATCGTTTCCTTCCTCATACCGTATAACTTATCATTTTATTGTTACCATACATGATCACTACGGATAATATACTGTACATACATGTTTTTGAACAGTACAGTAGTTCTAAGGACTAAATACATATTCACAAGAGTCCTCATTTTTCGTTGGTCTATTGCACAGCTCATGAATATTCATTTTGTTCAATCCCATCGTAATTGTGACACAGTGTATGTGTAAAGTAGATATTGAACACAGGTGTACTGCCAAAATTCAAGATTGAGTGACAAGAATGTGTACATGGTCTATAGTGCTGTAAATTCCAGATCTGTTTAAGATCCAAGTACCGGCTCTTTCAATCCCTTTACTTACAGTGCTACTAGGGTAAGTTGAGCATGCCTAGTACGTGGTGCTTGGGCTTGACATAGGGGTCTCCATCTATACAGTAGACAATATTGTGGCCACTGGTTTAGTAGTATTTTAAAGACACCATTGAAACAGAGAAACTCTGGACGTTTTGTCAACTGACCGTTGGGACTTCCTAAGTTACATATAGTTGCTTCGGTAATATGCAGGAAGCTGAAAAGGAGAAAGAAATCCAGGCGAGCTTTTCCTTATAAAGAGGTCAGGATGTATAATTTTGAAACACTCTGAACAGCTTAAAAATGGAAGATGGAAACCCTCGAGTGTGTTCAATACTGTACATCAGTAAAAGGAGTGTTTACATTGATTCTGTTAATTTCCGAATTTAAAGGTCAAGATTGCAAGGACAATGAGTAAGAAATGATTTGTTTGAGATTTTTAATGACAGTTTGTATCAGGGTGACTTTAAAACTGTACATATTTTCACATCAAGTTTGCAACGATATTGTGGTCACATATGTCCGACCGCATTAAAGGAAAGTCGATGGTTCCTGAAAAGATGATCTGTGTTACATTTGATCAATTCGTTACACTAGCAGTGATTCATGGCATCTACTGCACGTGGGCATTAATTGGAAAAGTTTGTAAATGAAACAGTATAAATTTGAATAAATCTACATTTTAAGTTTAAGCATATTGTATTCAAAGGGAGGAATGACTCATGGGAAAATGTCAACTCTCTAACTTTAGTAATTAACTGTACCTTCTAAAAATACAATGTCTGTACATGTATGTGCACTAAATCTGTATGTTACTCACATACTGTTCTATATACACACTTGTGCGGTATGTATGCAATTCTTAGTATGGGCTATTATGAAGTACAGTTATGTTTTGAACAAGTTATATATTCTTTTAGTGGAATGAGAAGGAAGGGCATTGACCGGAGAGGTCTCGACGTAGAGGGCGTACAGTGTTAAAAAGGTTACCAGTTCGTTCTTCGAATGGTAGAATGAGAGTGCTAAGGTTGTGGGGAGACATGTAAGCTCGTCACTTGTAAATATATCCAAACCAGTAGGTTTTGGAATGTTTAGTGAAATGAATGAGATGTTTTTCTTAACTGAAACCATGATAACTTCAGTGATCTTCAATGGTATACTATAGATCTGTCTTTGCATTGCATAACAGTTATGTATACTATAGGAATGTACCATATAGATCTGATAACTATGGTTTTGTAATGCAATCATCTTTATCTCATAACCTAGACTTTGACCCTCAGATGTGTGTGTGTGCCCTTGAGTCAATATGACTGATGTACAAGTAGTCTACAGTTGATACATATTTAGTATTTATTTGAGTAGCTCTCTACAGTACAGATTTTCACAGAAACAACATCTGTTGGGTGAACTTTAGTCCATGAGGGGGGCAGAGTATTGTGAACTCACTGTTTAAGGACATCACACCCTTCCTGTTTTAAGCTGCATATATAAACAATAGGAAATGTAATGGTATGTCAGTGAATTTCATGGAAAACAGACCTGCAGAGTGTGAGTTGAAAGTTTACACATAATGATGAAATGCAAAGAAATTCCCAGAAGTTAAAGGTCTGTTTCAAAGTTCAGTGTCAGACCCTCAACTAACTGGCCTGATTGATGTGCAGTAGCAAAGTACTTGACACGTGTACAGTAGAGACTATTAAAGGTAGGAATAGTAGGCTATTGTCCTTTGCTGTGGAGTTTGTCAACCAGCATGTCAAAACAGAATTACTAAGAAGATTGGCGTATTTCAAGCTTTCTGGATTCACTTTAGTGAAAGACTTGACATTAGTTCCTTGGAAGGTTGTCCAGAATGTTGGCACTGGTTCCATGATCTGAGTGTCATGTATGTAGGTTATTGAACCATGAAACATCAAATTGATATCAATTTGAGATCCTTCCAAACTTTAAGAGAACATTACAAGTAGTTCATGCTGTAGGTCAGTGAACTCAGAACATTTTGAATTGATATATTTTTAAACATGGTTCCAAAATCAACAGGATATTACTGCATGATGTTTGACAATTCATCATTTTTTCCTTCATGACTCATGACTCAATTTAAAAGAAAAATGACTGTTTAAAACTGTCCATTATATTTCTGTATCTTAAAAGATATTTTTTGTCAGGCTCTGAGGGTATGACTAATGTATAGTACTGTGCTTGTAGACTTACAGTGTTACTGGCTCATCTTCGTTCTTGTTACTGAACATACATAGACAATAACAGTATTTTGTAATCTAAGTTACTGTAGCTACCGGGGTCACAGTTTGGGGTTCATTGACCTGCTGTTTGAAACGTCTACAAAGGTACTGTAGGTGGGTTAGTAGGTACTGAGTCCTGTTAAAAAATAATACTCATCCTGGCGTTTAGTGGGAATTTTTCGATGAGTTCCCTAGGTACTGTTTGATCGAAGTTGACATTATAGAAAGAGAAATGGAAGAAAAAAAAGGCAGCTGTCAGTCTTTGGAAGTATGTTTCACCTCAAATTTTAATAATATAGTCTTTATCTAACATTTCATAGATAAAGACTTGTCAAAATTTGTTACTTGTAAATTAGAAGGAAAGCAAGATGGAATAGTATTTTGTTACCTTCCCTTCTCCCTTATTTTGGTAATGGTAAAAGTTTTTAACTTTAATCATCAAAAATAGTGCGTGGTGGAAATGATTAAATACTGTGTGTGCTGGGCGGCATTCAGAACTGCCGGGCCCAGCTGCCAGCCGCCCGGCATGAGCAAATCCCTGCCTTGTTTGCTTTTGGTAAATTCCTGTTTTAATGTTGACCTAGATGAAAAAATGTTGTCAGAAGGTGGATGGATAACTTTACTGTAATAGGCAATTCATTTCAAACAATCAAATGTGTTTGCAGTGTGTACAGTGCACAGTGCATAAAGAATAGCTACTGTAGCTTATATTACAGAAGTGAAAGTGGAAAATTGCCTGTTAATATCCCGAAATGCATTGTGAGTGGTTATTAAATTGCGAGCTGATGGTTGTTTCATCATTTTAGTTTAAAAATGGTTGATCAGGCATCTCACTTATGAATGGTGTTCCTGTATTACTGAGCATACAGTATTTACTTCGCTCCTCGCTTACCTGTCTCCTCGCAACCTTAACACCACGTTTACTCTGTACAAAAGCCGACCTACAGTACCTCAGTTTCGCCACGTCGTACCTGGGACAGTGACAGGGCAGCGTCCATTTGGAATTGCTTTAGACATTAGCAAGTCCAGTACTGCCATTGTACAATTAACCATTATGTGTAAGCAGCACAATATTGTACATGTACAACATCCGTGCATGCTTAATGTTGTAAACCTTTAAGTATATAATGTGTTTGCTGTGAGCTATAATAACATCAAGCACTGGAAATTATGCATAAAACATACATAGTGCTCAATAAACTTTGAAGGGAGAATTCAAATGACATTTTGGCAAGTAGAACTGACCCATTTCCAGGTCCATCAAAATTTTAAAATTAATATTTATCTGTACTCTATACATCCGTTGGGTGACTTACATGTACTATATAATGTACAATTGATGAACTGTCAGCCTGTCACAATACGTAGTCAGATAGGTCATTGTGGAATAATGCAGGGACTGTAGTCATATCAACGAAAGATGAAACGATATAATACATCATCACAAAGTTGTTTTATACGTCAGGTCAGTGACCTCCCAATATGAAAATATTACAACTATGCAGTATGTAGATTGTTAATTACCTTAATTTTGATACTCTTAAGACAATGGACTTATACTAGTAATATTTATTCTCAATGTATAATCATTAAACTTTCTAATGAAAATGATATTTTTGCTTTCGTTTCTTACAGATAGTCCAGATAGATTTTAAACGACACCATTGCCTCGCTGCTGTACCACTGTAAGTGCTGTTACCTCTCCCGGAGCGAGTCAGACCTTCGAGCGTGACCAATTGAAAGCCATCTTTTCCAAGTCCGAGTACAGACTTTGGCAAAAGTAAACATTCCGCTAGCGATGTGGCGGAGAAAGAATATACACAGGTGGATTTCAAGAACTGAAGTCCTCAATTTTACTCCTTTTCAAAGTTAGGAACATTCCTGCTTCAGGTGCCTTTCAGTCCACATATTTTTTTTTTTAAACATTATCTGGCACATTTTTTTTTTGGTCCTTACAAACAGCCTCTCTTACTACATTTCTGTCTGGATTAATCTCAATACCCCATTGACACCCCGTTAGGACCACCCAATCATGCCCCTTCCCACTCGAGTCAGTCAAATCAAGGACCAAGATGTCGCCAGCCTATTCACAGATGAAGATCCAGAGAAGCTCTTCTCAGAGCTGCAAGAAATTGGACACGGGAGTTTTGGTGCTGTATACTTTGTAAGTTCATTTTGCATAATAATATACCCCCTTACCTGTCTTCTCTCACCAATTGGCTGATTAGTTGATTGTTCAAAGAAACGGAATCTCTCAAATTTCCAAAGTCTGTCATTTTTGTCTGAATTGGAAGCTTGAAAAGATGAGGCAATAAGTAGGCTTTGTAACGAAATAGCTGAGAGGAAGGAATAGTATTCGAACACAAAATTCAGCTAAATTTCCCGTTAACATTCTAGCGCTGGATTCAAGTGTTTCACATTGTTGATACAGAAAATGAGGTCAATAAACACATTTCTCTATCCAGGTGTTTGTTTATTGAATCAAGACAGGATTTCCAAACTTTGTTACATTTAGGTCAAAATTGCTATTTTTCTATTTTTAAGTGGTAATGTGACATCATTATTGTTATGCAAATGTGTCCACATGAGACTCCTGGGTTAAAATTGTACCACATTTCTTCAAACCAATGTGTGCTTGAGGAACTTCTTATAAAGACATTGATGGAATCTAACAGGAAATGGAAGCTGGAACCTACAACCAACTTGTTTTGCAGAGTTTCAAGGTTTCCTTCAGGTTTATAGTGATGTGGCAGTTTTATCTGTACTTAACAGCGTTCTTAAGATCTTATCACGGTAGAAAGCAGCGTATATATTGGAGTCGTTCGTTTACTTGATAGGACTGCTTCTCCCTTAAAATCCCCCAAAAAAAGGGATGAAATAAACCAAATTTCTTACTTTTTGATGACCCAGTAGTATAAGGTACTAAAGAACTTGAACTTTTCCTTGAAAACCATGAATTTTCCTCACTAATTTTCCAAATTTCTGTGACTAGAATATTTTCATAAAGACCAAAAAATAGAGACAAAACATATTTTTTGGGAGTTTCCTGATTTTATATAGTATGAGGCCAAGTCCTGTAGTTTTGTGAGTAAAAAATATGATGTATATTAAAATCCCAACACTGACAGTTTCTGAGAAGGAAAGTAATTTGCTATTATTAGGCCTATATCAGTATATCTTTAGTGAGTACTGTACAGTCTGCTATACATAGGGACAATATAAACTGACTTTGTTTAGTAAATTATATATGATTTATGACTGTGTTATCATTATATTGGATGATGGTGGGAATCTTAAGAGTCATCTCAGAGTCATGACTTTTAGGGCAGCGATTTCTCAACTCCAACATTTTAGGAGTTGCCAAGCCTAAACTAACATACAACTGAATGGTTCGTTTGAAACTTATTGACACGGTATGACATCCAGGGTATTAAATTAATCTTGATAATATGCACATTCCAGCATAATATTATAATTAATACTATTAATTATAATATTATGCTGGAATGTGGATATTATCAAGACTTAGTTCAAAAGATTATTAAAGATGTTAATACAGGTCATAGGTGTGTTGCTTGATAGAAATTGAGCCCTCTGGACCAGTTTCAAGTTGTTCCAGGGAGTCCCGAATATGCAGCACCTCGCAAGTTTTTTTGGGGGGCTTCAGATGAGGAAACCCTATTTTGAGCCTTGGTAAGGAAGGGATTATCCTCTTGGTAGGGTGACTCTCAAAGATGGATCAAAGCATGATTTCTGCTTGAAATCTGGACTTTACTTTTCATTACTGTTTTGGTTCACAGGCAAGAAATGTCAAAACATCAGAGGGAGTTGCAATCAAGAAAATGTCTTACAATGGGAAATCATCATCTGACGTAAGTTTATTACAGCACCTTCATCACCTCCTTATGCTGACCTCTCCCTCATGGCCTTATGGGGACCTCTACCCCACCTCTTTATGCGGACCTCTCCTTCACCTCCTTATGCTGACCTCTCCCTCACAGCCTTATGGGGACCTCTGACCCCACCTCCTTATGTGGACCTCTACCCCACCTCCTTATGTGGACCTTTCCCACACCTTGTATGGACCTCTCCCCCATCTCCTTGTGCTGACCTCTCCCTCACAGCCTTATGCTGACCTCTCCCTCACATCCTTATGGGGACCTCTCCTATGTCACCTCCTTATGTGGAAATGAGGAGGGCAAGTTACTGGGAATATAGGGCGTGTATTCCCCCGAGTGTCAACTGTACAATCTTGCTTTGCCCTTGCAGAGCGTCCTAAACTACCACTTTGATTGCCCTTGCTGTTTTAGTTCCTCTTTGCTTTCTCAAATGTGAAAAAGGCTTCAAGAGTGTGCAGAGAAAAATAAAAAGCAA
>JAAAKB020141958.1:0-12455 GCA_010014835.2 Apostichopus leukothele | reverse complement strand
AGCTCTGACACCAACCATCCCTTTAAAAATTGTTATTAATGAATGACAGTTAGTGTGACATTGTCTATACACTGTGATATACTTTCACAACTTACTGCAAAGCCAAAGTTATCTAGTATAAATCACAGAGAATAAGGCCAATTTTGAGATAATCTGTTGATCCCTTGAGCCAATTTCTAAGCCATTTGAGATAACCTTTTGATCCCTTAAAGCAAAGAGTGTGAAAACTGATAAGGGCCACTTGTGAGGGTGTTTAAAGCAGTCCCAACACAAGAGTATCAACTATTTGAAGTAGATTTCATTTCCTGGATGACTACATATATGTATAGTTGAAGATCACTTCAGGTCTACTTTATTTTAGGCCTGTTCACTAAACTGAACTGAGATTGACCAAGCTATGTGCACCAAAAGAAAATCATAGCTTTGTAGAACCCGCAGATTAATTTTAGCTTTAACTTTGGAGTTAAACATGTGTAGAAGGATTACATGCTTTGACACATGTTGACCTCATGTGACCTTTGACCTTACTAATGTTGATAGGATTCTAGCAGTCTCTAAACGGGCTCTACATATTAAGTATGAAGTTCCACAAATATGTACTTTTTGAAGTTATCATATTTACAACGTTTTACAGCCTAAGACTTAAGCTGATCGCAATGATCTTCGACCTCCTCAATTTCGATAGTTTTCTTGTACTCACCAAGATGGATCTACATATCATGTGTGTAGTTCAACAAAGATGTACTTTTTGAGTTACCATGTTTACAAAGTTTTCATACTTTGACCTCTGTTGACCCCAACTGACCATTGAACTTCATAGAAAAGATGTATGGTTCTTGTACTCAATAAGACAGATCCACACACCATGTATGAAGTTAATCCACCCTGAACTTTTTGAGTTACGGTGTTGACAAGCAAGTGTCACATACATGCCATCACCATCTCATAGATTTCTTCTGCCTCCAGCAAGGGATCAAACACTATTGCTCTGCTGGATTACTTTTATTACCACAGCAGGCATTACAATCCTCGTGTGGTATGTGACCTACATCATGGAAGTAGGGTATTAAGCTCACTTTTCAAAGTGTGAACTATAGGTTTTCTTAAATTCCTATAATATTATCAGTTAGGGTAAAATGTTCCTAGTTCATGTCAAAGGGATTAATTTAGGCATAATTTTAGCCATGATATGTCATAGTCCAAGAAAAACAAATATGAGTGGTAGAAGTGTTTCTATAGCTATTCTGGTTTTCAAGATATTCACCATTAAAAAGGTGCTAAATCTCTGAAATGTTCCTTTAAGGCTTACTTGATGATGATGTGAACTCCTCAGTGGGGGCCAAAACCTTAATGTTAATCCAATGTTTTAATAACTCAAACCAAACTTTCAATTTCATATAAACAACAGAGCACCTTTGGATGACATGAACACTACTTGTCCTTGACTAATTTGTAATGCATCATAGACATCGCATTTGAGGCCATTAAAAGTGATTCTGTGTGTTTCGAAATAGGAAATACATAAAAATTACATTCATTTTCACAACATGGACTTAGTTTAAGCTGCATATCTGACAAGCCATGGAAAATGAGCTTTCACCAAGCTAATTTTGCCAAACACGTTCCATTAATTAAGCAATCATGATCGAAAGTATCAAAAAGTTTATCCGCTGAGACAGATTTCATTCATGTTGTGTTACACCGTGCCTCTTGATTTAAACAAGCCAATGAGAGAACGCACTGTAATGCATATTCAGTACCAATAAAGCTCCCCTTGCTCGAAGAACAGCTGATCATCAATGCGACTATAGCAGACTCAGTGATAACAGTAATAAGTGTACAAAACCTAACCCATGGTCACACATAATACTACACTTGGTATCACAGACCTTCAATCATCTTTCAGTTTCTTTAGATTGACCAAGTGTACAACATATCAAAATTAATTTTGTGGCTAAACTCATCCTTTAAGGGTTTGGAATCTGACTGTGGACAAGCTTTGACACTTTGATTCTGGTTTATATTGACATGCCAAACACAGACTCATCACACTCAACATTTCCAACTGTAACATGTCCATGCAAGGAGCACAATGTTTAAACATAGCAGGGAAATGGTAATACTACCTTCAATGCTTCATGCAAAATCATCTAAAATTGTGACTTGGTTTTTCACTTCTTTTACATGGCTAGCAGCATTCTTTCTAACCCCTTCTTAAAGGTGACAAGATGTAGTACTCCACTACAGCAACTCTGTACAAAATCACGATCTCTTGACAACTTGTACTTCCTAATTCAATTCTAACTTGATAAATTTCTATCGCAGCTGTGACATTGTTGTACAATGGTAAACTGTGGCAGTAAATGCCAGAAGCTTCTCATCCCCTCCTACACTGCTTATGATCCAATAACTTCCTTCTGGGGATGAGATGTGATCAAACTGTTCACCTACACAGGAACTGCCATATTTCCTCCCCAGTTCTAGGCCCAACATTAAATTCCAAGGCTAATGACAATCCACTTTCCTCTATGACAGAGCTGCCAGGCACCCTCAGCATTTTCTTATTGCATGAAATGACAAGAAGAAAGGCTTTCCATATAGACAACCTACACACATGGCCACAGAATGCAGTCAGTATAATCTAGATCCATGCTACCTACTATCAAAGAACATAATGATTCTGATGATTCATCAGGGAGGTCATCTATATATCAGGTAAATATGCTAGAAAGAAAGCTAGAAAAAAACTCATGATCATGTGTGTTCAAAGGTCAAATTTCAATGATCAAAAGCGATTTTCCCCTCACACTGATACGTCTATACTTTCTTATACTCTTGCAGTAATAATGGCATATGAAGTTATTGCTGATTGTGTGGTAGTAACTTCGAGGGTCATTAATTCCAGTATAGTACTTGCAGAATGTTTCAGCCAGGTTAACTTTATCAATCATCAATCATCAATCTTGATGATCTTTACATGATCATCCTACATTTCAACTACTTTATTCCATTAGTTTCATATAGCTTAAAAGAATTAACAAAATTTAAAGTACCCCACAGACTTTTAAACACGAACCAGTCGTGAAATCACAGATCATGTTTGTCTGAACTGCCAAAATTGGTGTTTCGTTGTGTTGTTTGTTAACCAGACAATCAGAGCCATTTCTGGAAATGAAAATATTTCCTAGCGTACCACAGAGAAATAGGAGCTTTTCATATTTGTTGATCACTTTAGATCACTGAGAAATATTTTTGGCATGTCCTTGTTGAAACTGAGCATGACCAAAGCCAGTATGCAAGAGCATCACCTCTCTGAAACAAAAAAACCTACAAATACCTACAACCCTCTTGAAGAGATTTCAAACCTTTGACTATGTAGTGCTTGAGAGTACCTCAGACCTTTAAGCTAAAAGTTGATCAAAGTCTGGTCACTTCTCTAACAGAATAGAAGGATGGAATCCTTTCATTAATTTTGGCCTTAACTTCAAACGATTTATGTAGTCCAGCAGCAAATCATGAAGATAATTTACAAAAACAAAGGAGGAGCAAAAATAAGTATGTAAATTTGTATGTTCATGAGAATATCATCACAGAAATATGATTCTACACAAAAAGAGGGGTATATATATACTCTTCAGATCGAAACACTTGTCAATCTAGCTTGTGATACACCTAACCCAGAAAAAGCAAACAGTTTCTGAAGTATATACTTTGTTAAGAATTGAATTCATGGTTTTAAATTGAAATGCACATGGGAGAATCAAGTCACTGTCATAGCTTGGTCAGCAACAACTTTTAAGGAAGTCTGGTAAATATAACTTTGAGAAATACTTAGTAACCATACTACATGTTGGATTCTTTAAGAATATTTGGGGGAAATGTTCTACCAATAACAAGTCAGAATTTATCCCCTGCATTGTTCATTGGTTGCACCAGTTCAATAACCACTGATCAAATGTGATCAGAACAGAAGATCTGACAGACACAATCCCTATCCTACAAAGATCTACCTCACCTTATATGCAACAAACTCTCCAACAATTTAATCTGTAAATTATTTTACAGTGTCTGAAAAAGAGGTCATTGAAAGTCCATTCCACAGCAGCAGCAGTTTTGTAACCTGCACCAAGAGGCTGTTTACATATTTCCAACAACAACAATAAGCAAAATATTGACTGCCTTTAATCAACCCTCTAAGTAGGCCTCATGCTGCTATCTCCCTGGCTGCTGGGTAAAATACAGCATTCCCTATACTAACTCCATGATCAACAGCAAGCCTTTACAGACCATTTAAAAGAGTTAAGCCATGCACAAACTATCCAACCAGCAATTTTGGCATCTCTGGGTCACAGGGGTCACAAATATGCAATTCTTTATAAATAAAGGAGATAGATAAGTTTGTAAATTTTCCATCACTAAGCTTGCCTGGATCCAGTCAGCAGCTCTGACTGTGGGGTCAACATGCAGGGTAGTAGTGTCTACACTTAGGTGATCTGTATTAAAGAATTGTATGGTAGGCCTTAGAAGTTACCTTAAGAAAAGATTAACAAATTTCCAAACTTGTTTTTAAAGTGAAAAAGTAAGAGGGCCTGACATTTCGATCCTAGCAGGATCTTCTTCAGAGGCTGAATGACAAGTTACAGTACCAAAACGACCAATATAAACCCAGAATACAGACAGGTTAATGAGCAGGGTGAACAGAAAAGAGATAGATGTAAGAGGATTAGTAGACAAGGGATGGAGAGAAGATAGAAACCAACAGGGGGAAGAGGAGAGGTAGGAGATATATTATGTTTTTAAAGCATGAGAATGCTAATATTGCAATTGACAGAGAAACTAGTTTTTAATCGTTTAGGATGTACATATTTCAAATATACTTTGAACAGTAACAAATTATTAAGCCATCATATATGTAGTGCATCAGTGATTTCATGGGCATTGTGTAATACAAGAAAAGTTTGAACAGCTGACTCTTTGTTGTTTACATTGCACTGTCCAGCTCCAATGCGAAGAATGTTCGCGTACTGTAAAAGTTTACAATCGGACAGTTCTACGTAGCCTAAGCTCCCAGTACTACATTCAACTAGGCAGGTTAGCGAAGGTCTTCTGTGGAACGATGCCTCAGTGCCAGACATTCGGATGTAGTAATTCGCGTGGATGTGTGATCAAAAAGGGAGAGAAAATAACATTTTTTGCTGTTCCTGACCCATAAAAGAGTGAGGAATACTATGAACTGTGTAGATTCAGTTATGGTTAGTAAAGAAGGGTTTATGAACTGTGGGTTGAGGTGTATTATGTGCAATGTTATGTACGTACTGACTGGGCATGGTAGGCTGTCTATGTACATTTGTGATGTGTACGTAATATATAATTGGCAATCACCTGTGCGTGTACATGGGAGAGTGTATTTTATGTGGAAATGGGAGTGCTAACTTCAAGTTGCTCGTTTTGCCTATTTGCCCGCATTACATCATTCACCAATTGATGTGTTCGAACAAACGTTGCTTTTGGTGAGAAACTGGTGAATTTGAAAACCAGATTTCTACAACAAGAAAAGTCAAATGGGGACAAAGAAAGAGAAAAATAAGAACTATGAGGACAATGTATCAATATCTTCCACCAGACAATTCCTTTAACCTGATAGATGAAATCTCATTAAGATATTGTGGGTGGATAAATCCAGGTCCAGGTGATAGAACAATATTACTGTACATAATCATTAAGTAAAAATGTCTAGAACAGAAAGCAATTTGAGAGCCTTTCAGAGCCTTTTCAGGTCATTCCTAGTTGCAATTCAACATTGATACATGTAGATGGTAACTATGAGGTTGACTGCTCAGTAGCAATTATAAAGTGTTCAATATTTGTCAAACCAGTTAGAAAGGAGGATCAGGGTTTCATGATGCCATGCACTGTGAGCTGAAGACCAAGTGTAGTCACAAATCATATATGTGTAGCCACTGAAATGCTCTGAGTGTATGCTTAGAGAGATCTATTGATTAGGTAAATCAAAACTCATCGATAAATCAAAACATCTGTATCTTTCAATTAAGTACTCTTGAAAATATTCAAGCTCTCTTTACATAAATTTAATAGTTTGTTGGATATACAGAGATATTAGGTTAAACTGTAATAGTATGAATTACAACTTGATACTGAACAGAAAGCAAGCCCAATGACACTCACAGACAGTAACAATACTGACTAACTGAAACGGCTTCAAAAAAGCAAATTGAATACTTCATGCACTATTTTCAATCTCCAAATTGACAAAAGCAAATTATATCTGTCAATTTCCATGGCACTATGCATTTTATATGACAATTTGCATGTATGTTGGCTGGTACATAACATGCACCAGAGTACAACAAGCATTGAATTCTGAAAGGACTTGTTGTTCATGTCAAGAACAACTTTGAAGAAAACTGAATAATTGTATCTTAATGATATTGCAATCACCTTCACAGGATTTAAATCCTTTATCCAAAACTTTATCTTTATCTTTATCTTTATCCAAATCTTTATCCAAATCTTTATCCAATCTTTATCTTTATCCAAATCTTTATCCAAATCTTTATCCAAATCTTTATCCAAATCTTATCCAAATCCAAATCTTTATCTTTATCCAAAAGTCTTTATCCAAAACTCTTCCTCTACAAGTCTACATGATTTGAATTATTCTCACAATAATCAAATGGATCCAGAAAAGTCACTAAAGCATTTAAACTAAAACATTACTTTATTAAAACTTCTTTCAAGTACATGTGGGCAGTGCTGACATTACTCCCAATCAGCAGCTCCAATGCTCGGCAGTACACGAAACAATGACAATTTGATTTTAGACCCTGTGATCAGTATCAGGCCGCTTTACAATTACCAAACAAGAAGTTGCGGTTTGTTTATTAGAAGAAAACATGCAAAATCAACACCTGTGTGAAATGCAGGGCTGCTATTAATGTGTCAAAGTATGCCTGTAACAAGCAACCCAGAGTTGCTTCTACATTACATATTCAACACAGAATTTATGCAATCTATTACATGGTCCAAATTACAGGGTCTGTCACATGTTTACCCTACATTCTGTGAGTGTGGGGTCCAACACTGTGCCTGTTATCAATTGTATACAGGGCTATGAAGAAGGATCAAGAAGTACCCTCAGTGACCATTTATTGGTGCATTAGTGAACAGTCCAATAATGTCCAGTATTCAATGAATCACCATATATACGAGAGTTTAAACGATTAAAGATAACATGTCTAATCTTCCATGATCCTTGCGTCCATCACTTATTAAGTGCATGATCCAGAACAGAGTGCACTTGTAAACTACTGTGCATGATTGTACATAGTAATATGGAGTTGCTCAGGGCAAGATTCCAAACATAGCAACTTCTTCTGCATTGGGCCATTTTACTACCTCAGATGACTTTTCACCTGTGCCAATAACATAACATAGCAAGCATAACATAGCAAGGATTAATGATGAGGCATCTACATACCAAGTATAACATTCATCAAAGTAGGACTTACTGAGGTAGTTTCTATAAAGGTTTTCAGGTTTTGACCACTCATGACCCAACATGACCACTGACCTCCACAAAGAGTGCTAGAAATTTAGCAATCTTTAAAGAGTACCTACTACCATATAATGATACTGTAGGTTGCAGTTGTTGAGTAAACTTGTATACAAGGGTTTCATATTTTGGCCACTGGTGATCTCAAATGCTCTTTTCTATCACCAATACAGGTACAGTCAAAAACTCAGAAAGGTGCATTTACTATTATCATACCAAATCTAAAGTTCATCATGCAACCTAGGCATGATGAGCCAAAAGTATGGCCATCACCATCACATGCCTTCGTTTAAGATATAAAAATAATCTCCATTTGGCATCCAGCATAACAAAAGTGGAATCCCTATCTCCTTGTATACAGTAGTGTAGTATTGTCTGGTGGTGTAACAGAGGCATACAAACATCCTTCGTTACAGAAAAATAAGGACTCCTGTCCTTCTCTTTAATGTTTTGCAAAATTGGCAGATGAACTCTGGCTGTTAAAACTGCAGAAAACTTCCAAGTGTACCCCAGCTACTGTACTATTGGATAATATTAGCACTGAGGAAACAATCATTTCATCAATCCTGAGATTAAGGTAAATATTGACACAGAGTATTTAAACCCCATCAAACAGAGTGACCCTTGTTATGCCAAAAATGCAAGGCTTCAATTGGAGGGTCTGTTTTGCAAACTTCATCCACCTCCATTGGGAGTAAAGATTGGCCTATGATCAAATATACAAACACAAATGTAGGGCAACAATTGTATATAGCATCTAGAGAAAATGCAAACACAGGTTCTATAACAAACGGTTATGCTACTGCAGACTAAGGGTGCATAAAAGTGTACTGCTTTACTGTTGAACCACACAGCCATTTCGGCTTGAACAAAAATCAACAATATGAACCTGCATGGTGCCCTGTTAACTATCTTATGCAGGAATCATTTGATTAATACCTCCTTGAGGTCAGTTTTCTAACTGATATCACATCCAAATAAAAGTCAGAGCAGGGAGTTGCTATGGAATGACTGCCTGGTCACAATTGTTAACCATTGGGAAAGGACAGAAGAACAAGAATGAAGGAAAAGGGAAATCCCTGAGGCCGGGTGTTCACAACTTCATCTCTATCTGTTATTCAAATCTTAGGACAATTCATTCTGGAGAGTCATGGAGGTAAAAACCTCCATGGGAGAGTGGACAAACCCTTCATGAACCAGTGTGATCTACAAGTGTCTTTCTTGCCACTGATGTAGAATTCTGCAAAGCTTCTAAAACATTGGACTCATACCACACACAGGCCCTGGTATAGAACCCTGCTTGCTGGGTTACCACACTATTGGTACAGTGTCTGTGGACACTTGTGGAGGAGTGTCTCTGAAGACTCGGCTAAGGCTCAAAGGCAAAGCAGATATTTCCAGACCTTGCAAAACTTTGTGAAAATGTAGGTGTTTGAATATGGTACCAGTTTCAAAGGTGGCAGTAGTATTATTAAATGTGTATGACAAAGTATATTGTAAATCATACATTGGTATGTTGAAATTCAAAGAAACATCTCACGACTGTCAACTAAAATGTTTTTCTCTATCACAACATTTTCATCTCAAACTCAAATCATGTCTGCCAAACTTTTCAAAATAGTAGGCAATGATAACAACATAAACATATATTTGTTTTATAATTTTAACTAAATGTTGAAAATTTGTAAAAGTTAAAATATGTAAACAATAGATCAATTTAGCAATGTGTTCACTCTCTACATATGAACTATTGCCAGACGCCTTTTGCAAGGAAGTTCACATTCTACTTAAAGTACATACTTAGTGGGCAGTTGGCTATTAGACAACAATTGCATATTAGGAGATACTGCTAACCATTGTAGAGCTTTCATAATGGTTCCAAGGTTTCAACTGCCCTGACCCACATGTGTCCAACTTGCTTTCAAACCGTGAATTAGGTCATATAAACATCATTAACATAATAAACAGTGCATGCAGAGCTGTACAAATCACTGTACCCTGGTTTAGTTTTCACTGGGTAAGCCTTGACCTGTGGTTGACCATAACTTAGGAAAAGCACTGGTTGTGTTACCTATAGACAATGTCATTCCATGAAACTTCTTTGGTCAGTCAGTATAGTGATTTAACACAGCTCAGATCTTACCGTGCAGTGAAGTACAAGTTTGATCTGAAAGTGGCTTACTGTTAGTTTTCAACTAGAAAAAACTGATGTTTCAGCTACTTTACATTGATGTTCAAAATAAGATACCTGCAAATTCTAGTCACACAAGCAGTGAAAGTAACACAGCCTATAGTAAAGTCTGGCTTTTCTAATTCTGTATGATTTACCATGCATGACTATATACTACTGCACAGTGCGCATTAAGCTCCATAGTACTGTATGTTTCATCACACAACAAAGTACCTTCTGCACTTGCAGGCATTCTAATAGCTCTACAGACCTACAGTAACATATATTTAAATGTTTATTGCCATGCACCCTGAATGCAGTTCAAAAAGAGAGTAAACAACACATTCAATGGTTCAATCCAAACTTTTCAAATCAGGTATATTTCTTACAACAAGAAACATTGTGAGCATTGACACAGCAGGCTAACTTTGAGAAAATTCAGTTTATATTGCACATAAAATCATGACTACACAATGTAGACAAGTGGTAGTGATGTTGTCCCCAGTGAAATGGGACGTTGCTCTGCTTACTATCTATATGCGTACACCAACATGTCATTAAATCAAGGCTTTTGGGGAGTAACTACACCATAGCAGTATGTGTCACAACGTTTCAACCAGCGAAAGCTACCTCCCATGACTGAGGTCATCATCAGGAGCCATAGAATGGATTAATCTACAAAGCAATAGAAATTAAACCTATACCCGACACCAGACAAAGATTCACCCATGAAATACAAATAACCTACAAACTCAGTATTGCCAAGACAAGTGTCATTATCTTATCAGGTTCAAGGAAGAGATCTGGATAGTTGCAGTAGCAGGTTCCAACAACAACAGTGAACATTTAGTGGCTGCCATGCCCAGTTGACAGATGTGTAGAACATTACACACAGGTCTGTCAATAATTCAGTGTCCTTAGATTGAAAGCAGGTCTGGGTGTAGGGCTAACTAAGGTCAGATTCTGGGCCCCCCCCCCCCAGCTATTTTTGCAACTGTCTTTTAATTAATTTACTTATTTAGCCCATGTAGTTTCCATCGTCCAATTTTTCGGTGTTATCGGTTTGATTAATATGTTAGTCGGATAGTTAACCCGAAGGTACACTTTTGTAGAAGGTTTATTAGATGCAACCAACTTAATTCTCATCTATATCATACTCAGTCATAGTTATCCTATATGCATCATAACCGACAATGTTAGCATGTCACTGTTCTGAGCACAATCATTACCGTATTTAGTTAAGTAATTAGTTTCGTAATGTTGTAGTATTATTATGTATCATTTATCTTGTTTTACAGTTTTACCGCACAAATACAAGTGAGTAATCATTAAAAAAAGGTTACGCCTGTCTTTGTCTCATTTATGGTGAGCTGGTTATCTAGCGGCACATATCCAACAAGCAGTGAGGGCAGCACTGTGGCAATGGAGATGGGTGTAGGTTAGCACTTGGAATTGTGCCAATAGAAGTTAACATACTTTACAACAATAGCAGTGCTATTTAATATTACATTTTTCACTATTCAGCTAGATGTAATCCCTTACACTTGTTTATACACTTGTTTATACACTTGTTTATACACTTGTGTAAACACATCCAACCAAATATTCAAATTGTTAGTACTGTAGATGGCTAGCTTAAACCAATGAATTAAAGTTCAACTATCAGATTTATTTGGCACTAAATTTTATGCAATCCGTTTACTTATACTTTCACAGAACTAATCATACTCTGGAACCATGGAAAGCTTGTTAGTACACATCATAACCAACTTACTTGATGTCTCACTTCAAATGTATTCCTATTAACATACTCCTACACATTTCAGTTGTTGTGATTCAACACTTAACAATCTGAGTCACATAAATAAGGGACTATTCCATGGAATAAATAGATAAACGATGCAATGTTGACATCATAATCAAATTCTAAAATGCAGAACGTAGTAATTTTTGCTATATATCAGTTTCAACACTTCAACCCAGTATAGGGAGGGGCATAAGCCTGAGTTGAAAGTTAGCCAAGCATGCCATGTACTATGAATACAAAAAAACAGACCAAAGAACACTTTGTGACTTGTGCAAAGTGATGAAAAGGTTGCAAAACACACTCCCAACAACATTGCATATGCAGTGTTGCAGAAAGAAATACCCAGATGTTTAGTTACTATAAATAACTGTGATTCTGTATGGTCGCAATGGTTATAATAGTGCCAAAATATGATTTCAGCATTATTGTTTGTATTTAGGATTGGAATATTTTACCTTGTAAACTCATTTTATTATTTTATTATTAGCAAATATCTATCCAGTAATCCTACACTCAATTTCATACAAGACATACACATTTATAATCCGTGGCTTTCTTGTTTAATCTGAGTACTGCATACAGTAGTTAGAAATGGCTTCCCTTTATGACACACAATCACAGTAACACGATGAGATACTTATGCTCTTTAAATTCTTTCCCTTTCAATTAATAATGAGTAAATGCAAAGTCAAAAGAAAAATTTGCTCTTTTGCTTAGTTAAATAAACCATCTGATTTGAAAATGTTAACAGCTGAATGCACACACAAGTGATCATTTGACCCACTCAATTATTTCAGAGGGAAAGTGGCTCATCATGAAAATGTTATACATGAGGCTGCCTAACATTGCTGAAAAAGATGATTTAGGCCATAAAGGTGTGTTCAGATCTGAATGCTTCAGAAATC
>JAAAKB020141848.1:0-12458 GCA_010014835.2 Apostichopus leukothele | reverse complement strand
CACACATACAGTATGTGATGAACACTGCATGACCAATTTGGGTATATATGCTAGCACATTTCACATCCCTTCACGAACTGAACAGGGACAAGCCTATTATTTGTCTCAGCAAGACTGAAGAAAACCATGATCCTATTACAAAGAGACTGATTTTTGAGAGACCTCATAGGTCAAAAATTCAGAATGTGTATGTGTTTGCCCATGCTGGGTACTAAATTAACCGTCTATTGAAATGAGAGGCACTTGTCGCACCTTGAGATGTTTGCAGAGTGAGAGGCATTGTTCTGGGTTTTTTTTATTGAGAACAGAGAATGCTATTTTTTAAAAACCAAAATACCAACAGTTAAGCAATTGAAATGCTCCATAAGGGCAGTTTTTCTCCACATTTAGCAGGGGAATAGGGGGGGGGAGTGGGTGGTCAGATACAAATCATTAAGACAGAAGAGAACTTTTGACCGAATTTTCAACAATTTACCACTGGAACATTTCTATTACATGAATACCTAGAAAAGTAATGTTTAAAACGATGTACCAAGCTCTATACATGTCAAAGCAACATCTTAAAATAATAGCCTTAGAAACACACAATCTAGTACAATTATCGATATCGATATGCCACAGATATTGCAAGTATCTGCCGATACCGATATCGCAAACGATTATCGGTGCAACACTTCTCCTTTGGTCACTTTCAATTTCAAGACGACCTAATTTGACGTCAAGACGCATTTAAAGTTTCAAGAGGGAAGATACACGAAAGGGCAAAATATCCCCTGCAGGACCTCTCGCCAGGTCGATCAGGGGTGAAACTTCTTTACTACTTAGGGCAAAACAGACCCGGATTGCGGCTCATCGTATAAATATTCATTACCTTATGTAAATAGGCTGCACCAGTGAGTACCATGGAGAGTTCACAGGAGTAGTTGGCATTGTAAAGGAACCCGCCGTTGTTATCTACGTCCCAGGCGTGGTACCGACCGGGAAAACCGACTATTCTATCTCGATTCTCTCTCCATACCCTGTTCATCCAAACGAAAGATTACATATAAAGTTACAAATATTCTATTAATTTAATTTGAATACAGGTACAGTAGGATTGTATCAAATGGTAGAGGGCTTCGGGGACTGATGGGAGGGGGGGCTGAAAGGGGAGGGGAGGGGTAACACATTACTGTTAAAGGGTACATACACCATATTACTTTTAGAGCTCTTACATTCAATTTGTCAGAATCTAAGTTGATCTGACCTGATCAATAGCTAGATACAGTAGACCTCACTACCCAACCATGCATGGAACCGGACTTTGGGAAGACCTTCAAATATGTTAGGTTTGCCATGGAAACCGAAATGAACCAGAGGAAACATTAAAAGCCACCAGATATGATTTGAATACCATCAGGATAATCAAACATGCCTTAAAGCAATTTGATGCATTAAATTTGTTATATTTTTAATACTATTTACAAATTTACAAAAGAATCATCCTATAACGATGCAGTTTAATTGGTCTAACATAAAACAACGTTTCATTCAAAATAAATAAAACTAAGTCAAGAATGTTTGAAAAGTACCTCTTCTTTTTATAGGTCATTTACTTTTGTGTGTTACTAATTTTGCCATTCAAGAAAAAATGGCGGGGCTGCAAAACTATTACAATCAATAGAATTTGTGTCTCTTTTGAAAATTGATTTCAGTTGGTTAAAAAAATATAAGTTCAGGGCTGGAATAGCATGATAATAATAATCATAATAATAAATGAGACTTATATAGCGCCAAATCAGCAGACGAAAGTCACTGCTCAAGGCACTTTACAAAGAAAGCAGATTAATTTACAAAAGAACAAGTGGGTCTTAAGTAGACTTTTGAATGTAGAAAGTTTAGAGCACGTTCGAATGTGATCTGGTAACTTGTTCCAGAGATAAGAGCCAGAGTTTCCGAAGCTGATATGGAGCCAATGAAGTTCCTTAATGATACTTTGCAATCTGTATATTCAATGGGTTAATATTGAATGTGAGTATCATTAGACATCTAATTGGACTCACCTAAAGCCTGTGAGGGTCATTAGACATCTAATTGGACTCACCTAAAGCCAAAGAGCATCTCGTCATGTCTAAGATGAGCGTCGTCATCGATGGATAATACTGCTTCTGTCTCTATCTCATCAAACGGCAAGAATCGATTATTGAGGCTGTTCTTCCCACCTTGTAATACCTATTTCAAGTCGGGGAAAAAAAAGAATTTAAAGTTTTTTTGAATGTTGAATTTTTTCTAAAGTCTAGTCTGGGTGACTAAGGTGATGATTCGAGGAATGGTCAGCTACCTGAAACAAAAATTGCTAACTCAGGTGCAGCGAAATTTTTAAAACTACACAAATCTTTTCATTGCCCGGAGGAAGATCCAATTTGTGTGAGTATTTCATGACTTGTTGACCACAGTGTCACAAATTTACAATCCAACCCCCCATAACAGGACAAATCATGAAATATCTGTGTAAAAAAATTTAAACAAAAATATGGCATGAAGGAAGAATCTTATGACTAAATACTGTGCATTGAATTTAAAATCATGAAACATCATGTACAAGTCTTTTTTAAACTTGGGAAATATTATAAACGACCGGAAGGGTGGAATAATGAATACTAATTAAAGAATAATATAATGACTGTGGGATTGTTCAATAATAACTGTCTTGTCTCATCGTCTCTCATATCAAAAGGGAAAAATTTTCTGACAGCCTCAGCCAAATTATCCCTAAATTGTTTGAGATGAGAGAGAAAGGGGTTGCTCTCCTCTCCATAAGATAAAATATTAGTGAGTAACACAGGGGAACATGGAGATAGGTGGAGAGAGACAGCCATCATACAAATTATGGGAGAAACACATTAATATTTACAGGTCAGACTTGCAAAGCTTTCTGGGAATCAGTCTGAAAGAGCCGTCACTTGATAACTGCTTGTCTCTGAAGTAACACATCAACGATCACATGATATGTCAATATACCATCACGGGACACATAAATGTCTACATGATTTTTGAATATCCCAATCCATATGGTGTACACCTTCATACAACATGTTTGCCACATGTTATAGCAAGTAAATTCCATGAAGTGTTTGTTACCTTGGGAACGACCTTTCCCACCAAACCGAAAATGAAATGAGCTACAACACTGTCAGTAGTAAGCTAAAAAGACGAAGACATAATTAACATAAAATTGGAGAATTCTTTCCACAACTCCAAATTAAAACACCTCAAGCAAACACACCACAAGCAAATTAAAAAAAACTTTTAGTACTCCTTTAAGATAATTTTGCAGATATGACAAAGTGTTCCTGTGATAACTACCGGAGTATCATGAGTCATTAGCAGGAAGCACTACATTATTACTTCCACCATCCATCCATGTTAATCTCCATAAATCCTGCACAAATAACCTAATATTGCACAAACAAATCTTCCATTTCCCTTCTTCCAGGAAACAAGGTCATTCTTACAGGATCCCGATATCAGTTACAGCATGTTTGTTAGCCTATCATCAATCATGATTCCTGGTCCTCATTTTTTTTTTTTTTTGGGGGGATGATTCAAAGAAAAACAACCATTAAAGGAATAACAAAGGCAGGGATCAAAGACAACTTATATTATTCAGCAATCTAAAAACACTCTAATATTCAGTTTTTAAGTTAACTGCTTCCTGTTTGACTGAATACGCTCGCTTTGGAAATTGGCTAAAAAAGTCTCACCACAACGCACAGTAAGCCGCCATTGGTTACGTAATACCCCTGAAATTCCATAGTGATGACTACGTTATTCCTTTAAAGACTTAAAAGTAGCAATCCGCAAAATTTTAGGCCCATTACACAGGGTCTTCCACGAGGACTGAGCCACAATCCACCACCCTCCCCCCTCCTCACCAACCCTCAGAATGTGTGAAAGCTAGCTTTGACGATGGATTTTTGATCTTAAAAAAGCGATCCATAGAAGAAATATGTCGAGTGAGAAATCGATTGTAGCCAGTCGATTTTTTAAGTACTTGCAATTTTTGGCAAGTGGCCAAAAATTGTGAAATTCTAGGCCTTTTTTTTCCTTGTACAATGAAGGCTGGTAATGAAAAGCTACAGTACCTTCACACCATCTACATGAGTGCCACTTCAAAGTTCTGAATGTTTGAAAATTAAATGAAAAATGTTTTTACTTATTTCTCTGTTTATATTTAACCTTTTGCAATGTGCCATTTCTAATTTTCTGCAGACGCTATTATTACCACTAAGCATCTCTGACACACTTTCATCCTACTAGGGTGTATTTATAATTGCACCATAAAATCAACCGGTTCCAGACATTCACTCCTGAAAGAAGTTATTATCGGAAACATCCTTTCGAGCTTTTACTTTTGATATAATAAAAAGTTCTAAATAAATCCCAAGTGAAGTGAGGCGTTATAGCACGAGGCGCAATCACCTAATTGCTTCAATCGAGTGATTTCAGGAAACAATTCAGTTTAAGATTGACGGCCCTTGTAGACTTCATTAAAACAAACATCCAAACATTCACAAATCACAGTGCAAGGCAGAGAGAGACCGAGACCAGGACGACACAACATCGGCAGTGACGACATAACGTACATACTGTACGTGTATCTACTTATTGCAAAGAAAACCACCGACACTCTCTGGTTGGGATTTCATTCACAAAGCGATGAAACTTTCCTTCCTCGACTCTTCTCTTGCACATTTACAGTACTGTCTACTTGTGACTGTTCATAATTTGATCATGAGTTGTTACTATACACAGAAAAGACCAAAGGACCCACGGGACTATTTCTTGTCCAATAGAATATACTGATATTGAAAGAGTGTATACACCACTTTATGATATTATTCCTTTATGGGAAGTTCATATAGCTCTTAATTTGTGGTCGCTTCAGTTACTGTACCTTTACGGGAACATGGATTTCCGGCCAGATCAAATCATCAGACGGCGGTTGAGGAGAGTTCCACACGATTATGACCTGCAACAACAAGAATAGAAAGACACAATTAAAAGATAAAATATGCTAGATATATGCTAAAATGGCCACAGGTTTCAAAATCTCAGAACATACCACTTCAGTGGTACTGTCACCAGCTTCTAAAAGCATACATACTGTAGATCTGCTTCCATATGGTATACGGGGTACAGAATCTTGTGACACACACCTTCTTTTTCAGTTTCTATGGTGACACAAACTGAATAAGCCAGTTTGCCCTGATCTTGAGTAGGCCATCAAAGAAAGGGTTATTTTTTTTTTCCCTTTTTAAATTTTCTTTTTTCTTTTTTTTCTTTTTTTTAAATAAAATTTTGCTGTACACTCCCTTTGGAGTCAGAAACTTGTCACATACTGTACAACTTCAAGGGAGTTTGCTACAAACTTGAGGGGCTATTTTAATATACTGTACTGTTTTCTTTAGTTACAGTTTCTTCTACACATGAGTCTCTTAAGATACAAGCATCACACTGTACTATATGCATGTATTCATTAATATATCACTGACTACAAATGTGGATGGGAGGCCACAAGGATGCTTTCTCCTTTTCTATTTATATGCTAATCTAATTTTTTTTTCTTTTATAAATTCTTACAGCCCATAAACAGACTGGACTTGTCAACAAATATGACATTATTACAGTGGCTTATGAAATACTTGTAAAACTCAACTGGACTGCAAAATTTTTATGAAAGTTAGCCAGTGATTTAAATGCCTTTAAGCAAAAGCTACAGTGACAAGAACACAATTTTTCGGCCATGTTTTTTTTCTGTTTAATTTGCCAATCCCATGTGATACAAAAATCTCACAGCAATGTGCAATGAGTTCATTAGCTTGCCTCCACAATTTAATTTGAAAAAATTCTTGAAAAGTCAACATTAATTCTGATTTACTTTTTGCTCTGCAATATTTGTGCTAAACAATTCCCAGGGAGTAAGAGTGATTGTGTGACAACATTTTTATCATCACTTAGATTTATATGCTTAAGTATAAAAAGATTTATCAAGGTTTCTTAGTTTTAGTATTTAAAATCTTGCTATAAGTGATAAGTACTAATTTGTGGACAACAATGCCCAATATGAGAAAAAGCTGTTTGAACAGATGTTTCTCCTAGCTTTACTGACAGTTTGATTTAATCATATGTATACTCATTCTGTGATTTATCAGCAATCCACATTTTCCTTTTCTCACCTTATTAAGGAACGGCAATCCCAAGAGCCGTTCTACCGAACTCACTAAGACAGCTTCTCTCTGATATGTCAGGATCACAATTGTAAACTGCTCCCTTGGAATGTTACCCCCTAATGATTCTTGATACTCCTTGCCGGAGCCCCCGATTCCGTTGGCGATCGGACGGAACCCCAGCGACGATCCACCAAACTGGGCGTCAGAGGGCATGACCGGGTCCAGTGGGTTTTGGGGGAAGAGGTGGAAAGGACCTGGAGGGTTGTTCCAACTGCGATGGTGGTCGACGTAGGTGGAGGTGAAATTCCGTAAGAACGTAGGCGAGGAAAACGGGGGCTCTGCGGGTGGGAATACGTCGTCAGATTCTGGAGTCATCTTCGTGACTTTCTCTGTCCTTCTGACGGATCCAGGAGGAAAGATGTCCCTGGATCCAGCTTCCATGATTGGATTTGCAGGCACTGATATTCGAGTCCTAACGGTAGCGAGAACACTGGATAAAATGGCCTCCGGGTTGGAAAAATAAGTCTCCCAGAGAATTGCACCCTGTCTCCGAAATGAAAGTAAATCATTGTCTTGTATCGTTTTAAGAAGATAATATAACTCTGTTACCCGTCCGACCGGCAAAATGATGACGGCTTCGTTCCAATGTATGAAATCGCCAAAAGGGAGGGCGACGTCTCCTCCCAGAATAACGGGGATGGCACCGTATTGGAGAGCTTCAGACAGCCTCTGTAAGAACGTTACAGTCGAAACAAATTCAAGGTCTGTGGCAAGGATGAGTGCAAAGGTAGACTCTCCCAAAACGAAGGTCCTCTGTTTGCTGTTACCACACAGACACCAACCGACTCCATTCCCATCACAAAACCCATCCCCACATTGGAAATCCAGTAAAAATTCATCCTCTGAGAATTTCTTCAGTTTGTCAAATTCATTTAAAATAGTACTCTCTACATCAAGGTCTTTTTGAGTCGTCGTCCTTCGCGCTTCAAACCACTTAAGCTTCCGACTCAGAATGTGATCCCCGTTCCCACCCCCTCCTTCATGATTCGGTTCGTGCTCCTCTCGGGAACCCTGAAAAGAGATGATGTATTTCCTTCTCGCTGGTGTATAACTGGGACCAAATTTGCCACCTTTCCAAGCAGTTCTTAAGACTGGGAATATCGGAGGCAGGACGATATCGAATCCGTTTCGGAATTGTTGGGAAGTATAGAAGCTTTGTGCGAGCATTGCACGCCCTGTATTGACATTACCTAAGATGTTTCGGGACACTCTATCCTTTGAGACGGACACCACCAGGTGGTTCCGACCGTCGCCCCGCCAGTACTCCAAGCTGTGCAGACGCCCCTCCAGATCATCTTCATCAAAGTCATCCTCGGTCGAATCCCAAAGAAGAACGAGGAATATGCAGGCTTTACTGGGATCAGAGGTGGTGTATGTCGTCCTCTTAAGAGCACCGGTGACTTCATCGCGTAAGGTCATTGCATCTGAGTGTATAGGCATCACAGACTCTGGTTCATAGATATAAACCCTGAACGGCGAGACGATAGAACAACGTGAGTAATCGAAGCAATTGTACTGGCGGCAAGAGGCGGACGAAGGCGGGGCTTCCAGAGGATGGTCGTTTTTCAACTGAGGTAAGATCTGGAGAGGTGCCGAGATGTGTCTGAGGGAACGTTCCACGACTTCGGTCTGTTCTTTCATGGATTGTTCAATCTGCGTCCTGGCCCGATCCAGCTCGCTCCTGGACTGCTGCAGGTCGCCTTGGACCGAGAGCAACTGATCCGTGTACGACTGAAGCTGTTCCTGGACTTTCTTTCTGTTTTCCTCTAGCTGCCTCAGCTCTTTCTGAACAGATTGTCGGATGTCGTACAGCTCTGCGATGTGCAACCTCAACTCTGTCGGTGCCATGCCTATCATGTTGGAGAGACGGGTGTCTCCCTCGTACCGCTCCTCGCCGGACATTTCCGCTACCCCGAGATAGTAGTGCGCCACCAACGGCATGACCACCATGATGGCCAGGGTGAAGGCGATGAGCTTTTGTAGATATCCCATATTGATCAGCCAACGACAGAAGGTCATCTGAGGCGCTGGCTGTGACTGGTTGCCATAGTGAGGGTTACCTTGCCTACCAGAGGGTAAGGGCCTCATCATACTACGTGATTCCCGACAATTTGCCAATGATCAAGTTGGTAATCACCATGGCAACAATGTTCTACATGAAAAATGCACCAAAAAGATGTTCATTGCCTGGGTAACATTGTTATCCGCAGCTATTCCCGTAACATTGAACTGTTTACAAAGGTAGGCTGTTTCGGCGCCAGTGTCTAACAGAGCAATGAAGAGCAACTATGAACGGCTAAATAATAAATCTGAAAATAAACTCAGGAAACCCAATGTAAACAACTATGCGTGTGAACCCGGTAAAATACCATCTTCCTTTTCATTTCAAACCGGTATACCTTTGTTCTTCTATTTCCTTGTGTTTGAAGCGACTGCAGCTGACAGTCTTTCAATCCCAGCTTCTGCAAACGACTCGGTTTGTCACACAAAAATATCCACAGCCAAACTGACAATCACTTCATACTGTACTGCTTCCTTGAAACTGCTAAATTTTATCTCTGAAAAGTTTTTCCATCCCTCTGGCAGTGTGCTACACCCGACTCCTCCTAATTTTCCGAATCAGACCTTCTGATGAAACTTACTGGTTCCTCTCACTTCCACAGCTGCAATAAATCACTCACTTCAGTGACCTAATTACTATCAAATCTAGCCATCTTACATCTCTGGATCGAGTGAACTTGCTTGCTATCTCTGCTACCGCAGAATGGTTTCTAAGAGAGGCAAAGTTGCTAACTTCTTTGGACGGGAAACTTTCGGTATCTGCGACAAAAAGAGAAAGAAATCATTGAGAATTATTAATTAGTCAAGGAAATATCTGTCAAATAAATATATGCAGCACTACAAAAGTTGACTAGTTTGGGTTTACACTGTACAAGCAGGGTAACTGTCAAAGACAATAAATTGTGTTACAGTTGCTTGCAGGTCTTACTTTTCGTTTTCCGAACAGCAACTTTCGTTGTCCAAAAAATGTAGCAAGTAAACAAGAAAAGGCCAATAAGTTATCTCTAGGAAGAGAGATACATGTAGGTTGGTGAATAGAGCTTTGGGCCAGTAAAACTCCTCTTCAGGTACCAATTATTTTTTCTTTGATTTCTGGTTCTCTCAAGTGATGGAGGGAGAAACCAAGTTATCATTTAAATACCTATTTGAGAGTATTTACTGTAGTTACACTGTACTCTTAATTTGCTGCAAACAACTCATCGTCCGGATTTATAACCGCCAAAGCCAAATCAAATTTTGCTATTTCGAACAGAAATATGGTCCTCTCTGGCAACCAGAGGACCACTAAAACTTTGCCCTGGTATATAGCGTGGTATAGACATACTTGTCTTTTTGTAAATTAATTACTTTCTTTGTAAAGTGCCTTGAGCAGTGACTTTTGTTTACTGATTTGGCACTATATAAGTCTCATTTATTATTATTATTATTATTATTATATAGTGCCAACATGGTAGCAATCTTGTAGTGTGTACATGGTGCATACTTAGTAGAGTGTAGCAGTACAGCATGGACAGATAAGCCAGAGAGATATCCAAGATATTGAGGATTAGTGTATGTCACTAAAATTTACAAAGCATTTATGCAAAACCTTGGTGTCCTATAAGCAAATCCCTGTGCAATTTGCTAGTACGGCTGACACAGTAAATTCCCACTCGGGTTTGGTATCTATTTATTTTAGAGAAAATGCAGAGCAGAAGCCTTTTGAGGAAATATGTCATACTGTGAGACTGGGATCCATTCCTTCCTTCCTTCCTTTCAACTATGGCCCCCATTTGAAGCCATCACCTTCCCTAGAACTACTGTTTTCCTTTCAATATTGAAACACAAACTTTAAAACGTTACATCTGGTACACAGAGTCTCTGCCTACAAACAATCCCTTGCTTAATATTTACAGCAGGGAGCTTTTAGAGTAGCAGCTCCCTGTTTACAGTATGTAACGGTTTACAGAGGAGCTCTATGATCAAATTATCCCGGCCTGTCACAAATCACTCCAATCCACATAATTAAAACCCCCAATACTGACTGATTTACTGTCCCAGAGAGAAATCAATTCTGTCTTATAGACTGCAGATTATCTGTTGGCTTTGGTGTGTACACAAAGTTAGAGTGAAAATGAACGGGGGGGGGGGGGGGGGTTGACATTTAAGTGCCAGCTTCAGTAGTGTCAGTGATTGCTCAAGCAGGAAGTAAAATCGTATACTGATATTATTTCTTGCTGGACAGAGCTAGGCTGTGAAAGGCTGTAGTGATGGAAGATCTCATCCCTTCAAGGACAAAAAAATACCCAGAAATATGACATATTTATTATTTCTCAAGAAGTCATCAAATAAAATAGTAAAATATACCCAGAAATATGACATATTTATTATTTCTCAAGAAGTCATCAATTAAAATAGCAAAAATATCCAGAAAGATGACAAATTTATTCTCAAGAAGGCATTGAATAAAATAAGAAAATGAAATAGTTTCAACTATATTTTGATAAGAAAAGATGATAGATTTATTCTTATCCTTTGTGTCAGAGATAGAAGTCTATACCACTCTATACCACACAGTGTCTATACAGAAGTCTATACCACAGTCTATACCAAGTCTATACCAAGTCTATACCACACAGAAGTCTATACCACACAGTGATTCGTACTGGTGTTAGTGGTGTGTGAATGTGTATAAACTGCTTTGTATAACCGTCAATGAGGGCATATTACCAAAGTGTTAAGATTGTACAGAGTGCACCCCTGGTGCAATATAGTGAATTACATTACTGTATACAGTACATTACTGTATGTTGAAGAAACTACTGTGCAGTAAAGTATAGTGCTGAATACATATTGTACAGCATTGAGCTGACCTGCAATTAACCAAAGAAAGGTCATATGGAAGCATATGGAAGACTATATTTGTTATTGTTGACCTAAGGTCATTCATTCCCCTCAACACAATTACAAATATATGAAAAGTACTTTACATGAGCAAACCGCTTTTTACATCCGGATGTCAAATTGAATTCATGTTGTTATATGATTGTCAATCACTTTTTCTTTTTTTTTTGTACTTATTTTATTTATTGACTTATTTTTTGGCTGCAAGGCAAGATTCCAATCCAAACAACCTACAGTACGACCCTTGTGCTACACAAGTCCAACATTAAGTCACATTGTTTACAATTCATGTCTCATTTTGTAATTTGTGATAAATTTAAAATAAAATCCATCCATTATTTAATGTCTTTAACAGCTACTGTATGTAGAGTCAGTCACAGTTGACAGACATTCATTCAAATTAATATAACCATGAGCAAATAGTACTTTTAGAAAATAATACATTGTACATTTTTATTGATCACAAAACCAAAAATATACAGTAAATATTGAAATTTTGTTGAATGCCTCATTGCACATACAGTACAGTACTGTATGTATGGTCTTGTACACAGAACCTCAATAAGAAAGAAAACCAGTAAGATTCCAATAGACTGTACCATAGGGTAATATACCAAGTGGCAGTAGGCTGCCACCAAGCAACAGTGGAAGCTGCCACCAAGAAGCAGTGGCAATAGGCTGCCACCAAGCAACAGTGGAGGCTGCCACCAAGCAACATTGGAGGCTGCCACCAAGTAGTGGCTGTAGGCTGCCACCAAGCAACAGTGGAGGCTGTCACGAGAGTGGAGCTGTCACCAAACTACAGTGGAGGCTGTCACCAAGCGACAGTGGAGGCTGCCACCAAGCAAAAGCAGAGGCTGTCACCAAGAAACAGCACGAGGCTGTCACCAAGCAACAGTGGCAGTAGGCTACCACCAAGCAACAGTGGAGGCTGTCACAACAGTGGAGGCTGTCACCAAATGACAGTGGAGGCTGTAACCAAGACACAGTGGAGGCTGTAACCAAGACACAGTGGAGGCTGTCACCAAGCAACAGTGGCAGTAGGCTACCATCAAGCAACATTGGATGCTGTCACTAAGAAACAGTGGCAGTAGGCTGCCACCAAGCAACAGTGGAGGCTGTCACCAAGTGACAGTGGAGGCCAGTGGCGTAGGAAGGTACTTTTGAGTGGGGGGAGGGGTCTAAGGGGAGGGAGTGTCCCCCTCCTCATTGGAATTTTTTTGCATTTCCAGGTGGCCTCAT
>JAAAKB020141847.1:0-21280 GCA_010014835.2 Apostichopus leukothele | reverse complement strand
GCCAGTTTGCCTTGGAATTGGACCATGGGTTGGGGGGGGGGGGATGAAAGCTTTTAAATGTCTTAAAATGCCCAACAGAAGTGTAAATTTTGGCAGCAAAAGTGCCATTTTTCAGAGGAGAGAGAGGAAAGTTTCATTGGCATCATCATCCTCACAAGTTCCTCACAAGTTTTGCAAATTGAATCAAGTTGAATTTGGTATGGGTATCAATTTCACCCCCTCTCCCCGTAAATCTGGCATATTCAGGTTACAGGAAGTCTAACTTTGAATATAAGATGCCTGGATATTTTGTACTGTTACTTTAATAGTTGATTTGATAATATATATCTACTAGATGTAACTCTTAATAAAATTAACATCCTATTTATGGCTGCATATAATCATTTAACTTATCAATATTAATACAACATGCAGGGGGTCTGTAACATTGATATCTTTCACTTCATTTCAGGTTCTTATGAGAGGTCAAAGATATGATGTTGTGTTAGAGATGGATCTGCCTCAGTCCCTAGTCAACCAAAAACAAGGTAAGCCCCAGCCGTGATAGTTTTCTAACATTTTTTATTTTTGGCCGATGAAAGATGAACATATTCCAAGCAACCTGGTGAAATTTATAGTTTGCAATCAATTCCACTGGTCCCCAAGTTGATTAGGTGTTTCGTTGACAAAGTCAGAGAAAACAGGTGAAAACAGTTTATACTGAACTGCGGTATATCACCAATTCCTATATGTCAAGACTAATAATGATTTGTAATTATTTTGTTAATGGTCATTAACCTCATTGACATTGTGTAGCACTCTGTAAACACCCCAGGATAGAAAATAAAATTGACGAGTGTCAGAGAGTAATGTACGTGGAAAGGTTAAAACATTATTTTCTCTTTCTTCATATTTAGGTGTATTCATGGTCGAACTAAGCTTGTATTCAAAACATGGAGAAGTAACCTCAAGAGCATCTCGACCTGTAAGTAATAAATGCTGAGCACTACTTAAGGCAGAACATGCTTTTTGGCAGCCAGATTCTAACTTGAGTAATTGCAGATTGACCTTTAACAATGTAATAATTAAACTACTTAGAGGGATAATGAATTGAAAATGTACAGGAATATATCATACAGAATTGCAGAACTAGTCACATTTATCCACCCCCCCCCCTTGCAACCCCCACTCTCTTAACAGCTTGCTCTGTTACAGTTTATTCAGTTATTTGGGTCAGGGTACATTGATGTCATCCATGGGCTACACCAAAAACTGCTTTTCGTTTTCTTTAAAATGATTACCCGACTTTAGGAAAGTAATTATACTTTGTGACAAGAGGTAGGTTTGTAGGGCATACAGTAGTCAAGTGAGTTTATCAAACTTAAAAATAGTAAATTCAATTTGGAGAGGCATTTAAAATTAAACCAATGGAAAATGATAGTTTCATGTGTTGTCCATGTATGGCATCACAAAGTATAGCACAATGTGCATCTCTTAATATGAATTTAATAAAAATAATTTTTTTGTATTTCATCAATTAAAAAAGGTTTTCAAGATGGGACTTGAACAATGTGTTGCTGTCAACTTGCTCTTTTTATGTTTTTTTTTTCAAAAAAGAATTTAACTAATTTTTTTGGTATATATATCTTCGTCTTCCATATCCGTTTAAAGGAATTTTTTAGTGGCAATCTATTGGGTATTTGAAAAAAACTCCATAATTTTGTCAGTGCCACAATTTTAGTTTGGGGATTTTTCATCCTAGAGAATTTTTGAACCTCACGGCTCGCGCCAACTTAATCTTATATATTTTGAACAGTGGAGAACGATGAGCGAATGTGAAGTCATAGTGGCACTTGGTTTCGGGGGCTGCAGGGATGCTATCATTAGCAAGCTTCACTGAAGTGAGGAAAGTTAAAATTTCTGAAAGTAAATTAGCAAGTCAGATGGAAATTTTCCGGTGAAGTTGCAAGTCAGCAATCTTTTGGAGAGTTGAAACGTTCCAGAATTCCCTAAACTAGTTCTTCTTCATACTATGTTGTTCAGATATTTGTTATTTGAGAGATTTTTTGAATCACAGCCATACGCAAAGTCTGTACACATTCCTGTGAGCGTATCAAGGCCACGCTTAGAGTGAGATCTGATTGAGTCTGACCAATGTGCCGCACTGACGACGTAGGTCAGTGTTAGATTCCAATTTTCTGGCAGCACTCTATCACAGAAACTAAAATTCAACACAGGGCAAGGCTTAGGGCGATACAAAGACGAAAAATGATATGACCAGAGGGACTCGATCCCATTTGCCACTAAAAAATTCCTTTAAGAAGGTTGTTAGTTCTATGAAAGATGCACAGTTGTTTTCTTTCTGGTTTCTTCTCCTGACTCTGATTGCGTATCTCTTATCTGACAATACTTCAGTGTGCTCTTCTGTATGTATACAAGCTGCTAAGATGTAACATGTCATGTACTCAAACATCCTGCTTCTTTACAGATGATGCTGAAGTACAGATCTGGTTTACTGAGGATATTTGAGACTCTCCTTTATTCACCTCTCTTTCTCTTTGGTTACCGAGACGAGACTCAACATTTGATTGTTCCGTTAATGGAAGACTATGTTGATCATCCGGTATGGCCGCTGACATAGCTCATTTATTTGGTTTTCTTGCAATTCATACTTTCAAATGTTAAAGCATATTACATTTAGGGTGGCCAGAAGTCCAGCATTAGGCTAGACTGTCCAGATAATCTGGTATGACTGTTGTAGCTCTCATTTCGTTTATTGTATGACTGCAATTCATACATTCAAATGAACATTGAAGTATGTTACAGTTAGGGTGACCAGAGTTCCAGCATTGGGCCTGACAGTCTGGATGCATCTATGCCTGGCAGTTCTAAAAAGAAAAGTTGTTTGTATCAAAACTAAACAATCGATGTTCAATTATGGAAGCCAGTCAGACAAATGTTGTGCCTACCCCTGGTCTGGAGGCCACTTTTATAAAAGAAACTGTCCAGCAAATCACCTGACCAGTCTTGTGATTAAATAAGTGAGTCAGTGTCTGCAAGTCTGTGCTGTATACACAAATAGGGATATGCAGACAACTGGTATAAACACAAGTAGGGATATGCAGACAACTGGTACAGTATATACACAAGTAGGGATATGCAGACAACTGGTATATACACAAATAGGGATATGCAGACAACTGGTATATACACAAATAGGGATATGCAGACAACTGGTATATACACAAGTAGGGATATGCAGACAACTTGTGTATACACACATGTATGGATATGCAGACAACTGGTGTATACACAAATAGGGATATGCAGACAACTGGTATATATACACAAGTAGGGATATGCAGACAACTGGTATATATACACAAGTAGGGATATGCAGACAACTGGTATATACAAGTAGGGATATGCAGACAACTGGTATATATACACAAGTAGGGATATGCAGACAACTGGTATATACACAACAAGGGATATGCAGACAACTGGTATATACACAAGTAGGGATATGCAGACAACTGGTATATACACAAGTAGAGATATGCAGACAACTGGTATATACACAAGTAGGGATATGCAGACAACGGGTATACACAAGTAGGGATATGCAGACAACTGGTATATATACACAAGTAGGGATATGCAGACAACTGGTATATACACAAGTAGGGATATGCAGACAACTGTAGGGATATGTAGACATTTACCAGCAAGGGTTGCTCTTCTCTGTGAACCTATAGTTAAATATGGGGTCAGAGCAATGATTTTCTGATAAACTCAATAAAGTGATAAATAAACCGAAGGTAAGGTATCAGGTTTATACAAAGTGATTATTTTAAGTTACTTACATAGAGGCTGTTAGCCTGTTACTGAGAAATAAAGGATCACAGTGTTTGATGATTGCTACATGTAATTCAGCAAATATATTATGAATGTAGACATGAAAGTGTACCATGAAAGTGTACTATGTTTTTCAGAAGATTTAGTTTTAGCTGGGACTAGAAAAGAAAACACTAGTTCAGGCCTAGAATTTCATAATTTTCAGCCACTTGCTTAACAAATGCAAGTGCTTAAAAGCTCTACTGACAAAAGTAAAGTTCAAATTGGTCATTTTCGTGAATTACAACACACATCATTTACCGAACAGGCAGTTGAGAGCAGCCCAATTCATATTTGCCAAAAATATTAAGCAGTAATGCAGGGCTTATTTCAGGCATGGAATCATGACGATTCTTTGATCGATGATTGTTAACTGGCTTACAATTGGTTTATGTACGAATTGTCTACTGGTAGAACATTTATCTACTGGCAAATCCAGTGGCATTAAGCCAGTAAATATAGCCCGACTTTCTAAGGCCCCAAGTTTGCAGTAGCCTTGTTTGGTTGTGAAAGTGATCAGGAATCTAGTACTATAATAAATATTTATGCAATCATTTTGATATCAATTTGAGCCTATAAGTTACAATTGTGTTAATGTCTTGATAGCAGGACATCTTGAGGTGATGTACCATACAGTGTACTGCTTGGGTGTAGATACAGTTACTTAGGACTGATGCAACAGTTCCCAATGCTGCAAGTTTAAACCTAATTCAAGTTAGTTTGATCTTCCATGGACATCTAGTAAGAGGGTCTGTACATGTACATTGGACAATTATGGGAAAATACAACCATTGAAGCAAATGCAATGTGTTTTTGTAACAGTAGTGTTTGCTTTGTTTTAGTCTGTATATGGTGTTACCTCATCCTAATACGTATGTTTCTCTCTCTCTCTCTTTAGAATAAACCTGTCTATGGGGCTTACGTCGAGGTCAGAGCTAGACAAATTGAAATCTATTCTGCCAAATTTCTCATAAGAGCACAGTTCTCAGGGTTGAGGTAATAGTTTTAGTGTTCATTTCCATTTTGTGTTTTGTTTTTGCTAAGATCAAATTTGGTATGCAAAATTAATGATTTTTAATAATTGCAGGGTCTTTGGTTATTTTGTGTGGGGGAAGTTGAAGGAATATCAGCAATTTCGTTTTCACTCTCTCGACTTTATTGATATACTGTAGTGAACTACTTATGCGTCATTGGCATTTGTGACATTGGCATTTAATGTTACCATTGTTGTGGGTGCCTATCAATCATCCTTCTCAACACTAAGTGAATACTACTTCAATTTTTTTATTTTTTTTTACCTTTTGCTCCCCAAAGGTGTATTAAATCAGTTTTACCCTAGGAAGAGTAATTTACTTACTTGTCGAAAGGGAATTAATATCAGTGCCCACTGGATGTACTAAGCCATATGTTTATACTTAACCAATCAGCCCTATAGTAGTGACATTCCCTTCCAACTATTTTGTTTTAGAAGTGATAGCAAAGGAATTATTGGCTGGAGAAAGGTTTAATAGTTCACCATTTCTTTTCCATGAACAGAATGTTATAAAGTTACCTGGCCACAGTTGTGAATACTTAATAGGTTATACTTACTGTAGTAACCCATTTGTGGCAACATGGTAAAGAAATTTCAGTAAGGGAATATGTACTTGAGCAAGTAATAACAAAGCTCTTAAAAAGAAACAAGCTGAACAAAATATTTTCAAACAGATACAAATGGGCTCTGAATTTCCTTTAATTATATGTAAAGTCAACAGTACCGTGTATGGTTAGTGCTTGTGAATTAAATCGTTAACAACATGAAACAATTACTGGCAGAAAAGAATTAAAACAGAAAAAAATGAAAAACTAAACACCAAGACATAGTTTCAGACAGCACAGAAGTGACCAGCCACATTGATTCTAGAGAAAGTTACACTGAATAAGACTATGTAAAGATAAGTAATTATTATTCTTGTGATTATTAGCCTTCAGTTTTCATTCATTTTGCCTCTGTATCTCTAAGTAAAACTGTTTTTTTTATGTTTTTACATTTTGCCTATTCTACCTTTTATCTTGGCAGGTATCTCATGTTTTACTGGCCTTTATCTTCATCTTTTCTGGGGATCTGTTTCAATTTCATCATCTGGTCAGTGATAACCTTCCTCTCCTGGGATCAGATGTGGTCATATCTCTTTAAGGACACTGCTAAGGGTACAGGAGATCATTGGAAGGCCCCGGAGGATGGTGGAGGTTATCTTGACCCTTTTCAGATACCGGAGAGAGAAGAGAGGAGAGTGAGGAAGGGAGACGAGAGAAGAGGTTGGTAGTAGTAGCCTTTACGGTGTTGATAAACTTGATTAAGGTTGTATCTTTACAAATTTGGAGAACCTGTTCCAGAATGTCACTGTGCCACTTTCAGAGGAAAGGTACCCTTCCAAAGAGCAGATGTAGGAAAAGAATGCTGAACACATACAAAAAGAGTTTGCACAGCAGTCTTGTTAAATCAACTGGTAAGGTCTGCAACATTGCTTCCCTCGCCATCAGACAAAGTTGACCTGTAATTATTTTGTTAGTTTTGGTTCTTAAATGTGACAAACATGTGTTTAAAATCTTGAGAAATTCTGTTGCTGTTAACAGCAGATTTCAACACTTGTGACCCATTGGAAGGAAACTCCATAAACTCGGGATAGAACTTAGTGAGAACCAGAATATGGTTATCACCATAACAAACTCCCAAATCTAATGTGTGTGTTCCCTCTGGGAATTTTTCTTAGACGAGGCAAAGACCTTGTTCATATCGATCTTGATATAGCTTTGCACTGATCTCACCAGCAAGCTTCTTGTAGGAAACTATCAACTCTTAATTAAACTAAAGCCCATCATGGTGGCTTATGACAGGCACTCACTCAAGAGTCAAATGTATCATTAATTATTATCCTTAAATACTCTCTTGCACACAGGTTTGTTTTCTTTTAAAGTGGTCTTGCTTTTTCATTTAGTAATTAGTAATCTCACCATCACTATACATCAGGCTGCCAGGCAAATAACAAACCTGAAGCCACAATGACCTGCAACTTACAACATGTTCCATCTCTTGACCGACAGCCTTGTCAATAGACATAAGCATGCCACGTTATTCACCAGGCAGCCACAAAAGTGATCTGTAGTACCCATGCTCTTTTTCCAACTGCTTGGCAAACAATGTGACTAATGTTAGCAAGTTTTGGTTGTATTTCTAATACGTTTTTTTTCATCCTTGGTTACAACCTTTTTGAAGGCATTCTCACTGCACTCCTCCGTTATATCTCCAGACTTACTACAAGATCTTAAATCGTCCAAGGCCGGCCAGCAGAGAACGTGGGCCTCTGGTCAGATTGACATCTCGTACAGCGATGACGATTCAGATGACGACATCTTGCTCTGCACGGATCTCTCGGGTATGAACAGAAGAAGAGACCCCGGGAAGATCTCTGAAGCTAATATTAAGGGTGGATCAAGTGACAGCTTTGAGACCATCGAGGACAGCAGAGATGATGCGGTTACCTTGGAGACAGGTGATCAGGCAAAGGGAGCAGAAGGTATTCCTCCTGGAGCCAGATTCAGACAAGGAGCAAAGTCATCCGTGGACTGATTTGTTTCTATTGATGAATGCTTCTGCATTTGGGAGATTATAGTTGAGATTCGATGGCTGCCAAAATCAGCATCATGTTAGAAGTAAACTGTGAGAAGTTGGACCAAGAGAATTGCAATGTTTACTGAATAATAATTCTCAGGGAAAAAGTGTTCGGTATTTTGTTTTGTCAGGTGTGTTGTATGTGTGCTGTCTGTTGGTACATTGCCAATATTACCTACTGCGTCGTGACCAGGATATTTTGAAAGATAAAATCCGAAATCTGATGGCAGGAACAGAACTGTTGACCTAAACCTGCATTTTGTTGTAGCTTTGGGTCAGTCTGACCAAGGAGATGTTTTAGTTACCCATAATACCACTTAACCTAATTCAGAGACCTATGGGTCACAACCATCCATGTACTGTAGCTGCTCCTAATGAAAGAGTGGCTATTAACCTGTTAACACAATATAGACCATTGAATCTCATCAATGTATTGTAATGTTGTCTTGTTTCATTGTAAAGCATTTAACGTTTGAGCCCATTTTCATCATGCCGTAACAAACAGTTGTATTAAGGTACCTGTTTCTTTCCTTCAATGCTTGCTCTACCAGTTTCTTTCATGTATTGCTGGAGTATGGAATCACATGATTGTAAATCATAAATTTTAGTGCAAACTGCATAGTATGTTATTGATGCTAAGTTTTGCAAACTGAATTTGCTCAATATACAAACAGCTAGTCCTTGTGGGCCATAATTTGTCAGCTTGCTGGTAATAAAATGCTAAAAGTAAAAACAATATCCAGAATATTTAACAATGTGAGCGTAACTGGGCATAGTTGACTGACTGGACTTGATCCCGTAGTCAGAGTACAGCTGTACAGCTACGATCGAGTCGGAGCCTGGTCCAGAGTAAAGTGGACTTGGGTCAGGACTCAGATTCAGTCCTCCTTCGGCTCTGGTTGCTCTTAGTGAAAGAGTGAGTACAGTGACCTACGAACCCAATGTACAAATGTAATGCATTGTTTTGTACAATTTGAAAGCCTTGTGATCAATTTTAAATTTTTGTCCATCTGAATTTGTTGGACTTAAGTAACAAATGACATTTGCAGGTGCTCATGTTTTTATTCTTAACTGCCATCTATAATATCACCAGTTTTCAACTTGCAACATTACTAGAATACCGGATTTATAATCCTACTTAAAATATGCTTTTCCAGCAAGTTATGGCAGCCTCAATTTTCTTTCTTTGTAATATTTTACAAAATCTACACCAGTGTGTTCTTTATGTGCAATTAACCAAAGTTGAATTTAACACGTTCTTCAATGGATTCACAGTATTGTAAAAGCAGCGTTGCAGACTCCGATCATTTTAAATATTTCTTTCTTATGTAGCTTTTATGATCATATATTCTATTCAGTAGACTCTTTTGCAGTCCATGTTGATGCTGTAAAATGTTGTCATTGAGAGCGAATGGGATTGGAGGTTGATTGAGATGACCTTCTGTAGCTATTAAGATCATTCATTCTGTCCAGTAGGGTCTTGTGTGGTCCATGTTGATGCTGTAATGTTTTCGTTGCGAGCCAGTGGGAGGTTGATTGAGATTACACAGCCAACTTTGAAAACTTGTTTCCCCTAATCTTTTCACATTCACAAATGGGTTAATGCAAGTCATGATAGATGTCTCAGTTTAGTTCTTACTATATCTAAAATGTACAGGTCAGAGAAGTACTTAAATTTAAGAGAATCTTATAGCAAAACATGTCATTAGAAGGTTGAAGAAAGTTTAATTGATGCTTTCCATTGATTTTAAAACAAAGCAAAACTAAAACAATAAAGAATATGGAAATATGTGTTTCTAATTTTGCAAGTCAAGTAAAAGTTGGGGTCTCAAAGCTATGAAACTTTACATATAGTATTAGGCCTAGAATTTCCTAATTTCATCAAGCTACTGTAACAAAAGCAAGCAGGCATTTTCCTGAATTACAGCTCACATTTGTTAGTCAACAGGTTTATGGAAGCAGGTCAATAGTATTTGCTGATGATAAGCAGTAATACATGGCTTATGTTAGGCACAGAAGTCATGCTGATTCTTTCACTCACGATTTTTACCCCACTTATGAACTTGTTTTTGTTCTTAATTTGTCTACTGGCAGAAAATCTCCAGTGCCTTTTGTTTATCTACTGGCAAAACAGTAAAATCCACTTAGCAAGGACATACCCTGTATTTCGAGGTCTGCATATGATGCTTGCTGACATAACCAATATCACGGAAGGACATTGTAACATCGTGGATGGTGATGAGGGTACTTTTAAAGATATCGGACAGGTTATGAAGTGAACACAAATTTAATTTTCTTTATTGCTGAACGTACCGAATGTATAAGTCATATGATTTATTCAAGAACTTACCGAGGGAAGGGAGTAGATACTTCCTCTAATTAAATCAGGATAGATTAAAATAGATGTGACAAGAAAAATATATCATATCCATCTCTCGCCTTATGCACGTCAGTAAATCAACAATGGAGATCTAAGTGGAAAGTTGTTATCAAATTTGAAAAAAGCAAGGATATTTGACAAAAAATGTCTTCACACTTTTCAAAGTTTAATGACAGCAAATTAATCACCCACCAAATGACAATTTTTCTAATTTTCAGGTAGCTGCTGGTGTTTTATTTTATTACTGATCAATATTATAATTTTATATATTTTTTTATACCAGGAGGCGGTGTGTGTTGACTGAACTGTTTCTGATGCACTCAATAATTTTGATGTCTACAACTGTCAACAGGAAATGAGAATATATGATTTCAAAGGTTTTACAATATTAATTACATGTAGACATCTCTGAACATTTGTAAGTGCAATGAATATATTATTATGGTTGTAAGCTTTTGCAGAATTAAAGTTAGATTTAACATAAAAATATCTGGACTTTTCCCTTTTATTAGTGCTTTATAATTTTTACTTTTGTGTTGCTCAATTAGTGCTCCCTATAAAAGTCACTTTTCAAAGAATACCAAAATAAATTCAAGTAAATGAAGAATGGAGGTCACCTCTGGGTTACTGCACCACCAAGATCGCTGGTTTGAATCCCATTTCTAGCGGTCTATTTCTTTGCTATTTTCCATAGCTCAAAAACTACCAGAATATTAAGCAGTTCACACAAATTATCATTTCCAAACTTCTTAACTGGCCAAGCTAGCCAGCTAATATATTTTGAACAACAACAAGTTTTATGTAATGACACAAATTCTCACAAGTAATGATTTGGAATAAATATTTGATCAATGTCTTCCCTTTAATGACTATTCTTCTTTGGGAGTGGTAACTTAGAACTCAATTTAGATCTTTAGAAAGTATTTTCTCAATAAAATGTATTAAAGGGATATTTCAAGTGGCAAACTAATGTAACACTTATCTTAAAAAGAAAAATATTTCCCCCTATTAGCTGAAAACTTGTTTCTCGATATCTTGTTCCTCATTCAAGATCTGGTTGATTGAATGTAACTTATTTTGGACTGGCTAAACCCTCGATTCCAGGGAGTGGATCACAGAAGGTAGTGTGTGATGTCATCACCAAAGTTTTATTACCCCTTTTATATCATAAGCTTGTTGATTTATCCCTAAACTGTGATACCTTTGGAAGATTTTCTTGGCAGTCAGTGTTCTAAGATTGTTAAAACTTCACCAAAACAGCTTTTCTGTAGAAATGCTTTTACCTCTACAAATAAGTGATCAAAATATTGTAAAAAGAGAAAGAAAATAGCTGAATTGCCATGCTGACACCACTCACTCTGTTGTTGCCAGATGCAATAACAAAATATCACCAAATTTGAGCAATTCATATCTTCACCATACAAACATCATATGAGGATGTAACTTTCAACTACAGATGCAGAAAATTTTCAACAATCTTGTTTTGCAATCAACTTGTCACAGAAATATCCCTTTAAGTTTTATGTGAAAATAGACACATTTTCAATATGGTATGCCATTGTTCTAGATTAATAATTGTATTTTTGTATCTTAAATTAAACCCAATGTAATGAACCAAGAGAAAAATAGCTGTTTCAATTACCACCATTTTTTTTTTTTTAATATGTTGGAGTAATATCTGGTTGATGTATAGGCCCTAGCAGAATACAAAATATTCAGCCCTATGACTTATATAAATCTCAATGTATATTAGCATTTAAGAAAGGCTGATCTAATGTACAAGGGGAACACTGTGTAGGTGTGTGCTATATATACTAACTATGAGCTGTTTCAATATTTATAGAGCTGCATAGGTTATTCAGGCTCAAGTAATCACTGTTGTTGTTGAATAAGGTAATACAAACCCTGTACTGAGAGAAAAAAATAGCAATGTCTGTCATATATGGTATAATTTCTTGTTCTGTCTCCGAGGATAATTACTGCAATTTCGTTTTTAAGTACATAGGAGGCATTGATCAATCAGAACTGATCATTCAACAAAGGTATTTAATAAAATGGCATCATGATGTACAGAAGCTGAAACCAGTGAATGAAATCTATATTCCTACCTAAAAAGTTTGAAACTCAGAGCTAATTTTAGCAGACTCTTATAGTTCTTAGAAAATGGGCTATCAGAAATGTAGGAGGGGAAGAAAAAAACATCAGTCTTCTGCCACAAAGTAAGCTGCTTAGTGGTCAACTGAAGTCCATGAGGAATTGATGACACAACTCCAGTGCAGAGTCTACATACAACTCTAATGTAACGTTTACATCAAATCTGAAAGAGTCCACTGTTTTAGGATGTTTGGCCACCTGGGCACCATCACAAATGTAGCAGAATTGTGTGATCTTTCAGAAAAAGTTCTTCAAATGCCAATGATTGAAAGCCTGACCACAGAAGAGTAGCACAGCGACAAGATGTGATCTTAGGTGCATCCTCATGAAAAACTCATGGAAAGCAATCTATGACATACTTCTGAACTATCTGAATTGTGGCTTGTTCCCTTCAGTCATGTGATACAACAGGTGACAAATCGAAAGCAGAATGCCAGCTGTATGTCCTACTAATGCACCAATACATACTGTAATCGGCCATTCCTGAAAGAAAAAAAAGAAAAATACGTACCAGTAACAGTATGTTCATGTGCGTCATTGTGTCTATTGTGAAAATAAAAAGCATTTTTCAGTGTAATATTAAAATTGAAGTAACTACCCAAAATGGTTATATTAATTATCAATTTATCTACTACAATTCCAGAATTGCAACAGTTGGTTTTGATATCTTCACAACAGTGCTGGTATGTAGGTAAAAGCTAGTAGGCTGTGTGAATTATAGTTGTCAGAAAATTATCAAAGTTGCAAATGGGACTCAGGTAGTAAACTGATTTTCAAAAGTGATGTGACCTTGTGACTTGTCAAGTATTTCCAGTTGTTGTGACAACCATTGTCAGGAAAATTGATATTGATGAGTCTACTTTGCAGCTCGGGTGAGGCTATAACAACTTGGCAACAAAGTGACAACTGACTAAGGAAGGTAACATGACCAGAGTTCTATTGTCTGAACTATCCAAACTTTAAGCCTCATTTTATTTCTGTTTTTCTTGTACTTATGAGTGGTTAATAATCACGCAATCATAACAATTTTTGCCTGAAAAGTTTGGCCCATTTGCAGAGATTGAGCAAAGGAAAATGGTCAAACCAATGTGGGAAAAGTTTTGTTGATGGTTTAACACCCCGCAAACATTTTCCAACCTGTTTCCTTTATGATCTGTGCTGAATTGTGCTCATAGTCACAAACACGTGCATTCAATATGTCAGAAAACGTTTTTTTTTCACCTATTGTGTGGCAATTTAAAAGCTTTATGAGAGTTCGCTACTGGGGAGCAGTAATACATCACTGCATATGTACTTTGCCAACCAAACCAATGTTTTAGCTGTCATTTGTTTCACCCTATCTTGCCCAATGGGTGTCACTACACCGACACCCTAATCACTACAGGCTTTACACCAATACAACTTTCCCGTCAAAATGTAATTGGGATGGATATGCAGTCAGATATATTGACCCTTCTCTTCACAACCATAAACTAGGCTTTATGCTAGGGTACATACATTACACAGTCACTATGTCAAGCCCCATTTATATAAAGTCCATCACAGAATAACATTTCCGCAACAGGGCGAGCTGTTTGAAGGACACTGCTAAATCAGGGATCTGTTCATTAAATGCTTCACTGACAGTAGAAACCATGACTGTGATGAGTAATGTTGTAGGCATTGTTTCTCAAAAGGTCTTTAAAGGGTGTGAAGACACGCAAAAAGAAACGTCTCATGCCGGTAATCTGACCTAGTTTCGAATGAGGTGTAACCATCGATCCCAGAAAATACACACACAGCTTGCTACCGTCGGTAATTAGACACTAGTTTACAGTCAATACATACAGCTACGGTCAATACCCACAACACAGTGTACAATGGACATCTCAGATCTAGATAAAAGATAACAAGGTGTCATGTTTCATTACTGTCTGCATCTTGTAGCGACAAGAAGAAAACTTCACTTGCAAGCAACGGAAAGTTAACTTTTTCGGAGCGCAGCACGCCGTTTGGGGCGAGTCTTCAATGCCTTTAATGTGTGGAGGTCAAATCTCGCACATGAATCCGATTACTGTTTTTCACAACCCCAAATGTTTCGAACAAGCTCTGCAAATTGGCCAAACTTGTGGTAATCATTACATCACCATGATTGTATGATTATTATTTATCAACAATAGTTCATAATAATAGTTCAATGACTGTAGAGTTAGGGATTAGTTTTTTTTAAATGGAATTTCATAATGAGAATTTAAAGAATTGAGTTCTTAAAAATTTTGTACTTGAAGATGTTAGTGACAAGAAGGATAATGTTTTACATACCTGCCAAGGTCTATCCCAGTCAAGGGGTATGGGAAATGCTCCTAACCAAGCACCAACATAAGAACAGACCACTATATAAAGTAAACACAACTCAGCAGCATTCTCTGGTCTAAAATTTGTAAGAGATAATTAATGAGAAATATAGATTACGATTATATATTGTGGACATTTAAATTAATATGATAAGCAAAAGCATCATACAGCTCAACAACAGACCACCAAAGTCTTGACCTAGAAAATGGTCACACCTTCCTCTTATCAAAATACTAGCTAGCCTACACTGAACAGAGATTTCAAAATTTCAACCGTTCATAAAGAACCTTTTCTGTCTTCAACCATGCCACAAACACTCTGAAAATTCAAATCCCATCCACTCTTGAAAAATGTATCAATGATTTCATTCAATTAAGAGGGCCAGGAAAACACTTTTGAAATATTTTTCCAATTCATGGAATGACCTGTAGCTTCTCCTGTTGTCTGACTAGTGTATGCATCCCCAAATTCAATGCAAGCAGTTATTTGTACAAAGAGCTCACTAGATGGCATGACAAAGTTTTATAACACTGCTGGACCTGATACGGATAAGGCCTACTTCCTAAATGAAACTCCTAAATGCACAACCTGGTATCCCTCTAGAAGTCATAAAATATTCGGTACCAGAAGGTAGTTGGAATCGACAAGACAGATGACATCCTGACATCTAGCGTTTACGACACATCTTCAGTTCAAAAGTCGACTTACCTTCTCTCAAAGTATAACCTTGTCCAAGATTCAAAGTCTGTTCCAATGAATAAGAGGCAAGGCACTATTGATAATGTTGTCAGCAAGAGAGAAAATAGGAATGTTTGTTCCACATTTCTATAGAAAGTAAAGAAAGGACACATTTAATAGAAATCTTCAAAGGTAAAGTGTAGAAGCGTTTGAAATCATGCTGAGACAATACAACATGTAAATCCGCTTCAAAACTCTCCCGAAACATTTGATCATGTACATGTGTTACTGAATCAGGGATTAGTGTGTGACCGGTGGAAATAAATGATAACAATCTGAATCTGAAAATGGATTTTCCTACCTCAATCCACGACACTGCATCTATACAATCATACTCAATCGAAATGGGTAACCAAAATTGTTGAGAACCCCCAATTACAACATTTTTGATGATGCAACTTTGTAGCTATTACAGTCTTTCATAATGTGTGTTTTATAATTAAGGTAATTTAATCAGTCTCTACCTACTGTATTACTGATTTTGGATCAACTGTACAAAAAAGGGCAGCACTGCAATTATTATTATGATTATTTGACCAATTTATTTGTTACTATAAAGTTGGAGCAACAAGGCACTTCATCAACCTTTCTGATCAACTCTCTTATCACTAGAAAGACAAATCTTTTATACACATTCTCCTTTTATAATTCCAATAATCAATGTAAGGCTCTTTCGTTTACTGGGTGTTGAATGATAACTTTATAGATTCTCTGAGTCGCATCAACTGTACCATGTGGAAAGAAAAATGGTACAGACATGGCTACCTTCCAAATAATCTAACTATGGTCAAGCTTTAGACCTCTATCAAAAACGGAATTAGAATACATTGACTTTGATCAAAATAAAGGTTACAAACATACTCAAATGCTGGAGCTCCATATAATACTGTTATTACATGGAGTAAAACACAGCTAGACAGGAAGATGATAACAGCCTTCAGTAGATTGTAGATATGATCTCTAAACTTCAGTTTCTGCAAAAAGAGAAATTGAAAATATTATGCAGAAGATGAAAAATAGCAGCAAATATGAACAAAACGCTATAGCGATTATTAACCTTGATGAAAGCAAACAATGCTCAGTCTGATGTAAGCAAATCTGTTACAAGAGCATAGTTCCTTCCTATGTGGTACGTTTCAGCTTGACAAAGGCCTACAGTATAAATTAGCATCAGCATTTAGGCCCAGAAGATGATCGAGTTAATAAGTAAGAGTGCCATTATTATTGAACCCCCAATCGGATAAAAGTGCACCATAACATCGCCTATTGAACCAATCAAGTAAATTGGCACGAGTGCCATCCTTAATGAACTGCCTATTGAGTATTGGGTGACTAGCTCCCACCTTGGAAGAAGTAAGCAGTTGGAGTTTAGTAAGCAGTGAAGCTTATTATGAGCAACCATACGCTTCTTGATAATTGTAGGATGCGTCTATTCAATTGGCATGGTGTTAGCTTAAAAAGGTACGGTCCAGTCTAAGACACTTTCAATTTTCATCTTCGTGAATATTCACGCACAGTCACACACAAAGTTATTTCTCGCAAAACTGGTATGTACCAAACAGCTGAAACAAAATAACAATGACAGAGCTCAGATTACTAAATACTGTACCGATAAACTGCACCAAATAGGTTTGGTCATAATCACATCAGAATATTTAACGATGTAAAAATATAACGAAATGAATTACATTATGCAAAGAAAAGAAGCTCACCGTAGAATATGTGTTTGTAGAAGTCGTGAAAGAACCACAAAACAAGAAACAAACGGACTCTACTAATGTTACGGCGACCACAGCTAACTTTACAGCATCCTTAGTATGAGTTACGATGTTAAATCTCCATTCTACAACTAAAAGAAGAAAATTTAGTACAAAAAGCAAAATCAGAAGCAGAATGTTCATGTATAGCAATCGCAACAATGACTGTTTTGATACTTCAAGAAGATCGCCTCGGTTGCTGGCCATGTTGACAACTTTTGAAGAAGGTAGTATCAAGGTATTAGAAAGTTCAATACCTTCGTCACCTGTGATTCACGTCATTGATCCTTCTTAATTGAGATCGGACCGAAATATGATATATACAGCGAAACTAGCAGACAATAATCTATGTTTTGTCATTTGCTAAGGATTTACAACCAAAATAGTCTCAAAGAGGAATTCTTCTTGGCATATTTGTGTCAGATTTTACTGGCCCTCAGCACGGAATATCATGACCCAAGATGGCTATGTTACAGTATCTAGTATCACTCTTTTCAGGCACTTTCGTTGCATTTCGCTAGAACCCCTGTCAAGTTTTACTAATCGGTGGACGAAAGACGCTTGTGGCACAGGCCACACTGTTTCCCCCAAGTTGATCTTTGGCGACAAAGAAAACAATCATTCCTGAATTTGGCTTATAACACTTAGTCCTAAAGCACTCTCTTCGTAATTCCACTGGAATAAATTAAAAAGCAAAAGTACTCTAAGCTCTGCTCCGGTTGGGTTCGGTTCGATACACTTTGATATTTCATGTAAGTGATAGACCTACGCGATGTACTGGCAAAGTTTCTAGGGCATTTCATTAAAAAATTTCAGAAGCCTTGTGACGGACTACACTAAGCTACCAAGTTGATGCAGTACCATATTCACTCACATAAAAAAAATAGTGACTCCAATACAGCCTTACTGCATTAATAAAAATTATTATTATTGCATCAATGTAAAAAAAATAACATCTCTCATGTCAATATACATGAGCACATAAACCCCGTTGGGTGCACTGTCCTGACGCCTATGGGCCGGAGTCATGATACTATACAGCCCTGGGGTCTGGATGAATTACTGAGGGGAGGGAAGTTATCGGTTGAATAATATGGTATAGGCTTATGTTCATACTGTTCTTAAGGAAAACAAAGACTTTAAAAGTAATTGCCCCTGGTCCGACTTGGCTTTATACGCCCGGGCAGGGGTGGAATTAAAAAGACAGACACGGGCAGAAAATAAAAACACATTAGGCTACTTACCTTCAGAAGTATCACTTCCGCGTCACCATTGACATTAAGACGGAGACTGGAAGTATATGACTCTTTGTGTATTTTGGTGGTATTGTATCGGGGGTTGAGAAGCTAACATCCATTTACCCAACAGAATATTCCCTTTCTCAATCAATATCCTAATTAACGTGAGCAATTTTCTCTTTCAATTTTCTCCCAATCCTCCCACTCAATTTCAGCCTTTCAATTATCCAGTCTTTGAAATTACAAGCCCATAGTGAAGTGTGATTGTTGTTTTTTGTACATTTAAATTTGAAACATATATACATGCTGAATACCAAGTAACATATAGGCTACATCATATATCGTGTTCCCTTCAAATCTTGCTATACGTACTGTATATACCTGCAGCAATGAGAAAGGATCATTTCTCTTGCTTTTAGCTCTCACGTGAACGTTTATTATATCTAGTGATCGAAAAGGCAAACATGCAGGCCTACTTGTAATAGATGGAACGTGATAAGAGGAAACGTTTTCTTGAACGTGTGATTGTGTCTATATGCCAAGATGAAATATATAGAACACCAACCTACATATCTAGTTCCACTTGCATAAATAAATAGGTACCCGAAGTAATGAGAGGAGTAGTCACAAGTTAATACGTCTCTTTCTGTATTCTCTAAGGCGAAACGTTTAAGAAAAGGAGACGCAAAAAAAGAAGACGAAAGAAAGAAACGGGGATTGGTGACAAATAAACCGTCCAAGAATAGATTCTCGTCTTACGTAATTTGAATATATGCCCTCTAAAATATCCGAACTCAAGAGAAGGGGTCAAACTAATCATTAGAGAGGAATTTGGCCAAAGGATGATCACGGAGGGACTTTTGTCAACACCAATCTATGATACTCAATATGAAACTGAATATCAGCCCACAAGAGAATAGCATCTCACGTGTGCAGTATCTTAAAACATATACGTACTATAGATACTTACAACATATATATCGCTTTCTGCTTTTGGCTAAGATTATTTTGTAGCGCTATTCCCACCCATTGACGAGACTTGTGATAATTCACTTGATATAACACTACATTGATCACATGGTCACAGCACAAGAGTTAAGCGGACGGGTCTTGTAAATGGATTGCGTTGTTTGGTTGTATTGTCCAGCCTCTGTATCTAAGGGAATTTAGTTTGTTTTTAAAGTGAGAACAAAATCTTAAAAAACTGCATATCTACTGCACAATGCACCGTGAAGGTAAATATAAATGAAATAAAAGTTAGAGCTAGGGCCTGACGTTTCGATCCTGGCAGGATCTTCTTCAGATGCTCACTCGGAAGAGAAACAGACTAAGGACATCTCTAAAAGAGACAGACGGAGAGAGACAGCTAAATTGGACAAATTAACGATAAATAGAGCTAAGTTAGACAGAAAAAGTAACAAAGATCATATGCTGTGTTTACCATATCGCGAACGATTGCATATGCTCTTACATCAAAGAGGTTACCGTATAGTAAAGAACTTAACCCAGTTTTGAAATGTTTGAGTTTTCTTGTAATATTGCTATAGATTGACGTGAGCATGCATCCCAATGACTGAGGCTGTAAAGTGGCTCTGAGGAAACTAAAAAATGCTATAAGTGTCTGGATCATGACGTAGGTTTATATAACAAGCCTCTCAAACTGTGGAAGTATAGCTGCGTGCATGGAGTTATTATTAATGTGCAAGAATGTGACACAGCATATCGATGACGCAATCATTCTCACTTAATAATTGAGGACCAAAATAATTATGTACGTGACTTTTTGTCATTGGTGAAGCTACTGTGCCATATTGTATGTTAGCTTCTGGTATCGAATTGCATCAAGAAAGGTGCTCTGAACAGTTTGATAGTAGAAATCGATTATTGCAAGATGTCCAAATACATTGTTGGTGTGAACATGCTATACCGTATACTGAATGTTGTTTTTTAAAAAGGAAATGTTGCCAAGTCACCTTTGGCCATAAAATATGTTGAAAACGTTTGAAAATTTAATTAAACAAAAATTGTAATGTATTCTTAAGATCTTATCTGATCGAACATTGGTCTGGAGTAAAGTTAGGCTATTTAGTTACGGTATTAAACCCGGAATGATGCATTATCACTAACACGGAATATGTTGCAACGGAACGAAGAAAGAGAAACATATTAAAATAACCTTCTGCTTTTATTCCTTTTCGGATTTTATTTTTCCTTTCGCTCCTTAACTTAAGATAGTTTAGTATATGAATGTTTAACGTATATAAAAGAACACGTGCATCATTGACTCCTCCGAAATGTACACGCGCATAGATTGTTACGGAAAGTTATAACCCTAAACATAGGTTTTAATCTTTCGTGAACAGCGACATCACAACGCTTCTGCGTGATGCAATATTACAATATCCATAATTGATAATAGCAATCATTCGTATAATGAACCAATTATGAAAATGTAATTATGTACACGAAAACAGAAAGATTGTGAGGAAATCCAAATTGTGTGATTGAAGACGACCCTTCACTCTGATAGCCTTGTAATCATAGAGCAAAAAACCAAAGGAGAAGGGAAAAAAAGAATATTGTTTGAGCTATATATGTACGCCTTTGTAAACACTGATAATGAACTTGGATGGCGGATTTTATTGAGGGTCTGTAAAAATGAATCATACACTGGAATGTACTATATTATATAGTCAAGCGGACTTCCATATAATTATATACCTTTCCAAAGGCAGACAAAATAATATGATAAATATTATATCAAAACGAACCGTTTAATATGAAGATAATCTTCACAGGGGCACACATACGTATGATTTCTAGAGGTTGGGGAGCTTTATTACCACCCAGAAAAATCAGGGGACTTAGCCCCCTCCCCCTCTCCCACTAGCAGATATATAGTATAACAAAATTTTCTAGTGTACAATAAATTAATATTACATGTATAGCGATACAACCTTACCCAGTCGAAAATCCTTCAACATAGTTGGAAAATATAGCACCAGTTTGCATCCAAGCACCACCATTTTACCAAAACTCTCACAAGGGACACCCCTTCCCTTAGACCCCTCCCTTGCACGACGTAACATCTTGACCCCCCCTCATCCCCTTCCCCAGCACGGTGGTTGCGCCTCTGAATATGTTAATAGTA
>JAAAKB020141737.1:0-12462 GCA_010014835.2 Apostichopus leukothele | reverse complement strand
ATAAACAGACCTGCAAGAAAAAAAATAAAGTTCGACGTAGATGCCTGCTTCCCAGCAGTCCCCCCCCCCCCCTATATTTGTTAAACTTTTGTTGTTTTGATACTAAAATGAAAAAATCCACTTCATTAGATTCCACATAGTCAATTGTCATGTACGAAGAATAATCAGAAAGTCATTTTTACATTTATCATATGATTATACTCAGTGATGTGCAAAGCATTTCCAAGGTGTGTGGGCTGGGGGGAGGGGTGGGAGGAGGGCAAATGACAGGACGACGATTTGTTTTGTTATTATATTTAACAGAGTCCATTTAAAGTACACTTTAATAAGGGGGTCTATGTTTGGTTAAAAATGGATAGTTTTGATAGTTTTATCAACCGCAGTATTATGCTTTGGCAATGGTTTGTAGAATCCGGTGACGGGATCCAGGGTTTCTTGGCAAAGGAGCTCCGGGAGAAATCACCCGGTATTTAAATTAGTTTACAAACGAAATAGCCGTTAATCATAAGAACACTACCGGAAAAAGTATGAAAATTACCAGCGATTGAAGCGTGCTAGATTTATCTATTTTGTAGTGTGCCTGGTCTTGAGCAAAATTTTGTTTGCAGCTCACTTTTAAAAAATTCTGAAGAGGGGAACCTGGCCCGTGGGACCCCTTCCTGCATGGCTACGCCCCTGGGTTTCTTACTCTCCTTACAATTGCAACCAATTTGTAAGAAACTGCCCAATGATTAACAAAAGACAGTGAAGCGCAGAGTCATATATACATACCGGGGTACTACTCGTTGATATCCGTCTATCCGCATTCGGAAATTTGTACACGAATACTACCTGAAAAGAAAAAAGGGAAATATTTTCTTATTGTTCTCTTTTAATATTCCAGAAACGCAAGAGTCACTTGCATGAAAATGGCATGCCAAGCATGTGCAAGGAGCATCCACCTCCCATTCCCAGTCGGGGAGGGGAGGGGGTTCAGTAGGGGGAATGTTTTGCATTCAGACGTGGAAGAATTATACCACTGCTATGAGCGTTGCCTCAGAGTGCACAATTTGACGTCTTCTTTTTGTTTTCTATCTGGGGGAGGACCCCACACTCCCAACATGACAGTCGGATTCAGCGACCCCAGGATCATACCTATATCCTTCCCTCCCCCCTCCCCCACCCTCTGGCCCGTTCATAAAGGTTCATCTCCTATACTTAAATTATACAGGGACTTTAAAATCCCCCCCCCCCTCTTCCTACACCTACATTTTCAATGAAAAGCAGTGCTGAAAAAATCATAACAAGTTTACCTTTGGCACAAAGATGACGAGGAGTACGAATGTTGCACAGAAGGTTTGGATAGCTGATAATAGAATAAATTGGAAAGAGGGTTGCTCTGGAAACGCCAGGGAAATACTAAAACCAATGATGCAGAGTAATGTCGTGTTGTACACACAGATGCCGATTAGTTTGCTATCATTCAGGGCCGGTATAGTCACCTGTGTCGGAAGGAAAACCAAACGAGAAACAATGTTGAAAATAGTTACATCAGTGTTATATATGTTGCAAAAGGGGTCGATATATCTTAGTTGGCACGCGACATATGCAAAGTTAGAGTCGATATATTAATCCGTCCTTTTGTTAATTCTCCCGTCTGGAAGCGACAGGAGAACATTGTTTCAGATATGTTAACAAACAGAATTTGTTTTTATGTTTTTCTTTTCTTTTTGCCACTTGAATGTTTAAGAACATGCTTGGATGTACATGAGGTGCGGAAATTGAGTCAATTGAAGCAATTTTTAGACCACTGTATAGCTTCAATAACTAGGAAAGGAATTTGTTTACCGATGAGTAAAATGGATTTATATTACTTATTATTACCAACGTATAAAGAAGTCTGCGTGCATGGTCACAATACGGTAAACTTAAGGTGCCATCAAAAGCTTTAGCCATCCATTGAAGTGTAGCGTGGTGAAAACTTTTACAAGACGATATAGCATATAAGTCAATGGAGAATTTCTATATAAGGAACATTCTACTTAAAAATCACACTATTATATAGACAGCATGTCTTCCTCAGTTGTGACTATCCTATCGTGTATTTAAACAGCTTATTTACATTAAGCCACCTTTTTTGTTCTTATATTTTCGCCAAACCTACTGAATATTACTCAAATCAAAATTACAATTAATCAATTGATTATCAGGAATCATTCGATATTCATTATTCACAATATGACGTCACCGTTAAGCATCAGTCGCGTAATTGAAGTGGTTAAAATTCATATTTAAGATTTTTTTTCGTCACCCAGACAGTTTTCATAGACATTAATTATAATTAATAACGAAACACAGAAAATCAGTAACTTTTTTTTATATTTTCGATCATGTAAGCAGTATATCCAGCTGATGAATTTTAATTGTAATGATAGTTTTTTTATTTTTTCAAATAAAATTGGAAATGTACCAAAATTGGGTTAGGAGGTTGTTTAGACTTTGCCTTTACCAAGAGGATCAATCAATACTCGAATTGGAACAAAGCAGTCCTTATTAGGATAGGGACAACCTCGGCTCGTACAATGCACAAGAATTCGAATCTCAAGCCAGCATAAATCCGTTGCTCTTTCGCCCCCCCCCCCAAATTCAAACAAGAAGAGAAAGTGACAAGAAGACTACTTACTCGTCTCGTCTGCCAAGCAAGAAAAACCCCGAAAATAAGAATTAAGCCCTTGTAGACGGCTAATACACCGGTCCATACGGTAACATGTTCGCAATTGCAAGTATGAATGTAATGACCGAAATCCAGATTCTGAAACGGAAGTATCAAAATAGACATGAAAAGGCAAAAGATCTGCAGAGCACAGAACCATAACGAAGAGAGAAACGGGTGTGTGTGGGGAGGGGAAGGGGGAGGGGAGGAATGATTTCAATCTCTTCAGTATAAGTGACTTAATGAGTTGTTCGCATTTAGCATGCTGTCACACTCAATTTTATACATTACTATCCAACAAATCATTGCTTTATTTATGAATATTATTTTTGTTGTTATTGTTCACTGATCGCTACTCATTTTGTTGTGGTACAAAATCATATATCGCAACAAACCTGGGTAAATTGGTATAATGTTCATTCATGTTGGAATAAATAAGTACAGTGTGTATTGACAGTTAAGAACCGTGCAACCTTAATGTAACAGGGCAACTGTACAATTTTTTATTCATAACTAAACTATTTAAATAAATACCAACACGTCGTGCAGGCTAACAATCATCATAACGGAGTCCACATAGTCGCTACTTGTTTTTACCTAGCATTCTGTAGATATTTCACGTGGATAAAAAGAGTCATCTGGAACTCATATAGTAAGGTTCACGTACTGTGATGTTAAATTGGCAACGAAATTACGAAGAAAAAAAAATTCAAATAAAAAAAAAACGATATATGAAAAGAATATGAGAAAAATGACAGTTTCAATTCAAGGAATAGAGAAATGAGACTGGCAAACCGTTTTGTTTTGTATTTGGAAAGTGATATAGTTTATAGTGAACTTAAGGTTAATGATTTTTGGGGATGTACAAAGGGGTTGCACACAATTATGTAGTATGAAACGTGTAATATTGATTTTAAAATATCTTTAAAACTTACAGTTCTCTGATGACGTAATGGGTCCAGCACTTGCCACAAAAGTAGAATAATGAAGTCGACCAGGAGAAAGATGCCGACCATTACAAACAGCTCTGAATCTTTTATGATCTGGAAAACATTGAAAAGGTAACTGCAGCTTATAACAAAAGAGATATTTGACCACCTAACTTCATTGCAAACGTATAAAGCTTCACAAGGATAGATGTACTTAAGTAACGGACTTGAATTATGAAAAATATCCATCATTTTTTCTTCTTTTAAGAATATACTCTTTTAAGTAGCACATGTTTTGAAAAGTTGTATTACATAATACATTAATAAAGGTAGAGAAATTTCTGGAGAAATGATAAAGAAATGTAAGACACTATGCACATGCAGTAGACTGTCATATAGTAACGAGTTCATCGGAATGTGGAGTTGGAGTCTTTTACCGCCTAAAAGTTTCTGTTCAGGATAACAGATTACAGGAATGCAAAAATACGTGGCCTGGTCTGGTTGGACAGGTGGCAATATTGTCCACGGGGTCTGACTTGGGCCCCTCTCATTACCTCTGTATCTGACTTGCATGCACATTTGGGTAAACAATTATTTATCTGAATCTTCTCCGATGTAAGGAAGATTGTTGTAAAAGTTGGAACTTGTTGTCCAGATCTTTGTGCTTCTAACTTAGTAGTTATCTCCGAATATATTTGTCTTTTGGGTTCAGAGTATAAAAATATGGTAAAACAGCCATTACCATACACATACGATGGATTATAAGTATTCCTGTAAAAAAAATATATTTAATATAAACAGTTCACAAGTACAAATAGTTCTAATCGGCCCGCTTATACAAAGCTCGTCTCCCTCTGAGGCATCATCGTGGTATATGGTATTTATACGGAACAGATTTACAGTATATAATATGGCATAATCCCACTGTCGGGGGTACGACTTTCTTTGTCATGTCAAATGGTTTCTTACCGTTCGTTTTGCTCCTCCATTAGTGTTAGCGACCTTATAAACCCTCCACGTTTTACTGAATATGGTTCCAAAGCCAAGAACGAAGCCGATAGAAAAGAGCCAGATTCTAAGCTGTGGGATCAATTTGTAGAGGTTCTGGTCAACATTAAATCAACAGCGTATACATACATACCGTGTAATATAAGCCTCTCTTGAGTCAATACGTATAGGCTAGTAGTCATTTGAGCCAGATGAACGTAATACGAACAACGTGAGTACAGGTTTACCAGTTCACGATCGTATATGCATCCCAAAGAAAGTAGAAGTGAACGTCAAGTGAATGTCAAGTACTATCAAAATATGCGGTTGCCACGGGAACCGAGGTCAAAGGTTACCTGGTTAAAGGTCAAATGTATATTTTTAGCGCGATTTATTTTTTTATTCCAAGGGGAAACCTTGTATTGACATACAACCTTCACTGACAGGTATAATGGAAATGTCAAGTGGCACGTTCATACTACTGCCAAGTTGCGTAGCTAATGATATTTTATTATCATTCGAAATCAGTGTTTGCTGGCGATGAGATATGCAACGCAATGGATTGTCATCTTGTTTTTATTTTCGTTTTGCATAGCGGGAAGGGGTGAGCATTGACGCTGCTCTCTTATGTAATTCCATCCTTATTAAGATTGTATTTATCAATTGATTACTTTAGTTATACATTCGAACTAATGACGTAATATTGGTTTTGTGCTAAATATACATGATTAGTTGAAAAGGTGGCAGATGTACGTGATAAATAATAGAGTTATGGTCAATTTCGTGGTTGTGTTCTCGTAGTGAGATATCAGTATTTATTCTGGTCAATTTTATATCAATATTACGCAAGACCAAATATCCTTTCAGGTGATGGTTGTAAAGTATTGCTTAAACTTATACATGAAAACTTAAAACAATGGATAAGGTCTTACGAAATTATATGAAATTTAATGTTGACTTACCATACAAAAACCAGGAAATAACTCTCTTTCCCCGTCCCCGCTGACAATTTCTGATCCAATGACACATATCGATAGATATATCATAATACAGCCAATCACGATAAGATTGTTGAGGCGAGGACTGGACAGTTTAACAAAGCTTAAAAAATGCAAAAAGAAATTCATGTTAGAAAACAAAATTCTACCAAAAGGGAGAAGATATGGCAACTCATACTTTCTTTCCTTTTCTTCGGTTTTTTCTTGAATTTGTTTCTGTTCATTGATACAGTGAACACCATCAGACAGGACTTGTTTTCAGTGTGGAAAAAAGACGCTACCACACTAATCCCAACTAGATCAGTCAAATCCTCAGCCAATCGTGTGAAGTCCTCAGCAGACTATGCCTAACTATTCACAGAAATCCTGTCACTTTGTTTTCTTTTTAACTTTTCATCAATTTAAAGAGTAAACTCACCGATGTTTTCGAGCCAATACGTTGAAAGTTAGAAAGAAAATAGCCAGTAATATTCCCAAACTGGCCAACGAGCACAAGACAATGTAGGCGACAGCAGTTAGGCCAAGCTCTACGGCTGGCGTACGATCCAATGGTACCATATTATCTATACAAGGGAGAAATTGTCATAGATGTTATAAGAATTCATTTTATACCTATATAAAATATAAATATCATGTGGTTATCTTTCTCCTCTGTTTTTTTGTCCTGATCACGTGATCACTAAAGAAAGAGACGTTGCATGCAAGTTCCCTTTGTTTGTCTTGCTCCTCTCTTTTATTGTCCTAATCACGTGATCACTAAAGAAAGAGCCGTTACATGCAATTTCTTTGTTTGTCTTTTCCCTCTGTTTGTTTGTCCTGATCAAGTGACGCAAAAGAAAGAGACGTTAATGCAAGTTCCCTTTATTTGTCATTCTCCTTCGGTTTATTTTCCTGATCAAGTGATCGCTGTTCGGAAAGGGTTTTTTGTCCTCAATTTTGTAGGCTTGCTCTTCGTTTGTATCAATTCAAATCGTCATCTTTCTGATTCTGTTTTCCTGTCATGAAGTAGAAACAAATCTTGAATCTTTACCGTTTCAATACTGCCAGTTATTAAATTTAACCGGTGTCTATATTCTTTGGGAAATGTTTTTAATGAAAGTCATAACTAACCGTGCCACATAAATTCTCCATGCCAAGTTGTATCTAAAGAACCATTTGTCGAAGATGAGACAGTCACAATCGCTTTCTCTTCAAAATCTGAAGGTAAAGAGAAATAGATGTGTGTATTTACATTTTCTGTAGTGGCTTATCTCTTTCAATTCCAAAAATCGCTTGACAATTTTCTCTCTCATCAACATAATATTTTGTACAGTTAAAGCACACATTTATGCTAACTTGATTAAAGTTATATACGTCTATACATTAACACTCCTGTGAAAATTAATGGCTAGGAAATAAATGGCTAGATTATGCTAGAAATACATTGACAATAATAATGTAGTTTTTAAGCAGTGCTGGTAAAGGCTATGTCAAGGAAGGGTATAAAATTCACTATATCAAACCTGGTCTCATTTTGCATATGAATGGCCGACTAGCTTCACAATCTATTGGTCTCCATTCGCCCGATCCAACATTCCAAACGTAACACAAGTCGTCACCTTCATCGAAACCTACCGGGGTCCAAGATGCATTTCGAGTGGTATCAACCCAAACTAGCTTGTCTAACGACTCTTCGTATGTTAAACCAATATACCTTGAGAAAGGAAGAACAATACGATAATAATAATAAATATTAATAACTCAAGCCAAAGACAATGCTATTGATAAAGCGCGTACATAATGACCGACCGCAAATTCAAGGAAGGTGGGTGGGGTTGGTGGGATGGGATGGGATGGGGTATTTAGAAAATGCGGTTGCTAGACTTTTTTTAAGACTTTAGTACATTTTTAGTATTAACTTGCTAAGGGGGAGTGGATGTGTGAACTTCCATATAGGTAGTATAAGAGGGGGTAGGGACAGGGGAGTTCCACTGGCAGTATTTCCTTTATCGTAAAAGGATAAACAACCTAATAAATATATTATATTTGTTATTAGGTAGTTTGATGTGACGAAATTACTATAAGGGAACACTTGTAGGTCATGGTTAAAATATTTTGGGCTTGTAATATACTTATGATACATCATATATGCTATATCACAAGCTAAGCTATGTATACTATATACGTGCTGACGTCATAGACATGAGCGCAATGAAGGACATGTTTGGTTTTTGTTTTTTTGTTTGTTTTTTTGTAATAGTTTGCATTCATCTCATTGATATGTATCGCGATGTAACTCTGCAACCAGAAAGGTATATCAACCGTTCGTCTATTTTTTGTCGTTAATTTTGGTTACGAAGAAACGTGGTATATGTATTAAAAAATTGCAGAAATGGTTAACATAAAACTTAAAGTTAGCACGTCACAATTACTCTCCCTCAGACTGCAAACTTTAGTTAGCCTATACGTTCATGTTTATAATCCTATAGACTGTGAGTGCTTGTTGAGGAGATTTGAAACATCCATAACGGCAAAACCCTTTATATCCCTTTCTCCACTCACTCTCACCAACATGAACCCTCTCAAATAAAATTGGCACCCATGACTGCATATACGACGCACATGGTTGATGTATAACTTACCATTCGTCGTCAATTTGAGAACCAATAAATTTATATTCTTCGTTAGAAAGTATCCAGACCATAGAGGAGGGTTGACTATCTGTTTGATCTCGGCAGTATTGGCTAGCATCTTTCCAGTTTAATGGTTCGTTCATGAATTTGTAACAGTAGAACTGGAATAGCGTCCACTCCTCTCTACAGGTGCCTGATAACGAGAACAAGAGCTGGTAAACAGATGGAGGTGCTTAATGTCCACAGACGGGGAGTTGTGAGGTGTAAGGGGGTGGATTTAATAGTAACTGATTAATCCAAACCGAACCATGCTTAATGACTAAATGCCTCTACTTAAGAACTGTTGGAGCGTAGGATACCAATATAACGGGAAATGACCCTGTTCGACCCCTAGGAGGGGGCCACACAAGGAAAAAGACCGATATTGCAAACAAAACAAAATGAAAAAACACTAGGGAGAGCAAAGGTTGATGTTTTGGAACGAATATTTTCTTTGAGGAGGGGAACTGGTTGCTAAAGGGATTTAATGTTGCGTTGTCTGTATTTTTTGCCGTAATCGGCAAACTGTGCACTGTTGAAGTATCTCGGTTAATTGAAAATTGAAAGAAAATTGAAAAGAAACCAATGACTTCTTTTAAAGAAGCAGTATAGGATATTTTGTACCATACAGGGTTATCATTGAAATCCGATCTATAAATAGATTTTAAAGAGATAAATATATTTTAAGTGCACTATTGAAGAGCGTTCGATTACCTTGTAATTGTTGGATAGTTATTGGGCCCTCTCGATCACCGGCTGAAAAAGATACTGGACCCTGACGAGAACAATAAACATTAGTTGTGAGCCTCAACTGTGCAATATTAGAACTCTATGATTTGAACTTTCGGAGAAATTCACGACATTGACTCTAAATGTCTACAGATGAAGTATTCAGGCAACCGTCATGCATAATTCGTAAAAATAAAGAAGAAGAATAAAAGTAAAATTACACAATCAGGACAAGCAAATATGGCAACTTTGTTGAGTCTGGAATGTTGGAAATTGTTGAATCATCTTGAATACCGACATACGCATTTATCAGTATGCCAATTAGCCAACTTACATTGTTATTCACAATTCGAGCAGAACGGAAACTACGTACGGTAATGGTAGAGAATAAAGAAGCAAAACAACTTCATTCAAAAAAATGTTGATATTTTACTGACTCACCTTCCCTTTACCGTTGACAGGCGTATTTATCCATAGACAAAAAAATAAATATCAAACACTTAAATTGTGAAAAGTGCTTAATTCTTGCAGTCTGGAATATTGAATATTAATGAATTATCTTACACACTACTGACCGACGCATTTATCAGTCACACAAAGAAAGAAGCAATATACGGTATGTAAGCCTTCTATATCAACACACATGAAAAAACCATTAATAAATTTAATAAAATAATCATAATATAAATAGAACTGGATTTGAACAGAAATCGAATTATGGAGTGGTAAAGGCAACTTCGTTAATGGCTAGTTTGAAATGCCTTGGATATTCCCCTGCGCTATATATGCTCTATAGTTGTTAGTGATACTTAAACTACGTTTCTGTTCCCTTGAAGGTTGGGAGCGGGGTAGGTGCCAATCAGAATTGGCAGTATGTCCTGAACGCCGGTATCGAGGTACTTACTAGGTAACCAGAAACCACACCACAGTTTCATTCCATACAAGCTAGAATATATCAGAGAAAGAGTTATAAAACACTAAACCTCTTGTAAATCTTGTAAAAAAAAACGTCACTGGCTCTAATGTGGCCTATAAAGTGTCTTTGTTGAATGAAAAAGTCATTTGTTTTTATCTATTCTAACAACAACCACCCATAATAGCCTAATATTATTTGGTCCTGCAACTTGTACAAGTATCACTTTTGCATATATTTTTTAATGATTTTTCTATTATATATACTTCATTACTTTTGCAAATACTTACGGTTACTCCCAAAAAGTTAGACGAACTAATAGTGTCGAATATTACGGAACCAATTTCTGTGTCATTGTAAGTGAAATCCTCAAGCCGACGCCCTCGCCTTTCTAAAATGTCCACTGATTGGTTGAAAGATAGGGCCACTGCCAAAAGGGCGTCGTAACCGAATGGTTCCAATCCAGAAAGTGTCGTTCTCGGAAAATCAGATGATTCAAGTTGTCTTTTCTTCTCCAAAAGCTGCTCTTGGAAATCTGAAGTTTGCTGGAAAGGAGCAACAAGAAAATACCCTTTTTTTCTGAATATGTCGGCCAGAAATTGAACATTTGTTCATCTTCTTCTTCTTCTTCTTTGATTTATAACAAGAAATTTATCACGGGACTTAAGATACGGGTGCCGGTACTCTTTGCATAAAGTAACTGAAATAAATATGTGCCCCTTTGAAACTTATCCAGGCTCAACGAGAGGAGTGTGGTCAGGGAGGCTTACAGCCTCGAGTCCGAGGGGTCAATTTGTGAGCCCAGATGGGAGGGTGATATGGGGTATGAAGAGTGCGAAAGGGGGGGGGGGGCGGTGAACTAATTGTGCCTGGTCTCTGACCGGCAAACGATGCCCGGCCTACTCTCCGTTCATGAAAAGTGATACATGTTTGCTAGAAAATCGAAGGAAAATGTACAATAGATTCCAATTGACTGAAAGACTACACTGCCCTTCATTAATTTCGTAAGATGAGGCCAATATAGGTGAAGTGATGAAGTTAGAAGGGGCGGTGGAGTCGGGAGAAGGCACGTGCCTCCAATGCTGTGAAAGATTAATACAAAAATGCTCCACCTTCTCATAAACCAGATGTACCTCATTTTGTAGTGATGTGCCTCTCACTCGCCCCTCCCCCTTCTCCTTTTACCCCCAAATTGAGGCCCGATCCGACGCCGCCGAAGTCCTGCTCGAGTCAATGAATATAATCATGCAAAGGTCACGACTGGAGGTCTTTGTCTAAAGACGAGACCATTGTCAGATTTAAACCATCCATTGAGATTGCTTACTCTCTTTTGGTTTCCACGACGGGATATTAACAATAAAGTTAAGAACAAATCTTTAAAAAAAGAAAAAAACCATCAAGGATCTTATAAACAAATGCATCTATATAATTTATGAAAAACTTACAATTCCGGATGGCAAATAGTTGTTAGAAGAAGATACATTTGCAGCTTCCATACCGATGTACATAGACTCAAACACAGCCGTTTCTACTTCCTCATTGGTGCATCCCGTTACAGCTGCTGTATTTCGTGTCCACCACTGGTAGGAATACCATCCGGGGATTATCCATGCGTATCCTTTCCCATACAAACGGTTTTTATAAATCTGAACAGAAATAAGAAAGAAAGTAAGCATAATTGCTTCAAATATTAGAGAAAACCAATCTTATCCATATTAATTGTAGACTTCAATAAAGTAAACAGGGTAGGCTTAGACGTTTGGGTGGGAGGGGGCGGGGGTTGTCATAAGATTTAAATACACCAAAACTAAGAAAACTCTCCTAAATATGTTTTCACCATTTGGAGGTTAGTATGGAGTACATGAACGTCTTAATAAAGCCGACTGGACTAAGAGTGACCTTTCCCGTGTAACCATGCCACCTCTCCCACCTCCATTGTCTGTACAGGTTGAGGGAGGGTGGGGGGAGGTCAGTTAGGGGATTTTCTAACTTCGGTCGGGAAAGGATTATGGCCCTTCTCCTGGTGTACATTCCACTTTTTCAGCCTCAAACGAAAACTTCAAGAGTATTTATCAGCACAATCTTGTACCTTGGCCCAGAATTATAAACCTAATATATAGTCTAAATATGCCTCGGAATGCACTGTTTTACCTCTAAACTACCTCTAAAAAAAAAATCAGAGGGAGGGCCCCACACCTCTCTTAATAAAAACGGCTTCAACGACCCCGCCAGGGTCACTTCCTCCTCTAAAGCTCCTTTATTTGCCTCTGGCCCTTCCATAAAAGGTCATGCCCCTAAATCAGTAGACTTTTAACAAAAAACAGCCTAAAAGAACACGTGGATTGATAATAGTGTAACTATTTATTAATTTAGGGACCTTTTCGTTTGCCTCTCCCCTGCCAGTTTGGTAAGTTATATTAAACTGTATAGTATTTGCACTTTCATGAATAACCCACAATTATTGGAACATTTTATTAATTTAAAACTTGTTAAGTTTCATGATTGGTTTACTGCTAACAAACTTTCACTAAACGTCAGGAAAACTAACTATATCGTTTTCAGT
>JAAAKB020141627.1:0-12463 GCA_010014835.2 Apostichopus leukothele | reverse complement strand
TTGTGGTGGACGTTTCTGCTGGGGGGGGGGAGGGGGGGGGGGGGGGGGGGGGGGGGGGGGGGGGGGGGGGGGGAAGTAAGTGAGTAAGAAGGAGGGGAGGTGGGGATGGGGGTAATCAATGAACATCCACTTCTTATGGTCACTAAATAGATACATGAAAATTGGCAATAACTATTACCATAGGAGTTACTATGTTAAAATTTTCAAAATAATTTTGAGATCTCTCATCAAAATGTCCAGACACAAATTTTGTAATAAAACTTAATCATATTGCTTAGAGCCTAGTTGATTGCAGACTAATGCTCAAGCTAGGTTAAAAAAAAACGAAGAATTAACCATGATTTGATAATAACAGAACATCTACGATGGGAAAACAAACGGGAATCCTCACTAGACCTTCAGTGTCATGAGACTAGGCTTTTCTAAATCGACACCTGTGGGATACACAGAATCTTCCACATGATATAGTCTTCACTTAAAGGAGAATGAACATGATGATATTGGTTCTTTAGGACAACTAGCAAAGAAATAACTTTAATCAAGACACACGTTCTTTCTCTTTGAACAGAACCCAAACCTACAAGGTGCAGCACTTGTACAGTTGAGATCATGAAACAGAGTTCTAAAAGACCGAAATAAAGAAAGAGTTGGTTACCCAAGCGTGGTGGCACTCTGGACGTTGGCCGAAGATTCTATGTCCGATTCGTTGCTAAATCTCTTGTAGCTACTGCTGGCCCCGCCTGTATCAGAGTCCTGTTCCTGGTGGTAGATCTCGTCAGCCTTAACAGCAAAATGTGAAGACTGTAGATACAATATTGTTAACCACAGAATATATATCACACCTCTACGTGATATCAATACGGGAGTCAATTTCACAGCCTATTGAGAGTATGTGTCTATATCCGCTTTGGTAAAAGTTTCCTTCAAACTGCTTATACTCATCAATTCAAACAAACAAATCCACCTTAATTTTCCCTCAGCATCTTGGAGAGTTCATATCTGTTCCTCAATTTTCTTGAAAAATATCCACATTTTTTTTAACCGTTTAAAATAGTTGTCTCAGTAAGCACAAGGAGTGTGATTACTGTATCAGTAGGCACAGGGAGCGTGAATACTGCAGGCATGGGGAGTGTGATTACTGCAGGCACATGGAGTGTGAATACTGCAGGCACGGGGAGTGTGAATACTGAAGGCACAGGGAGTGTGAATACTGTAGGCTAGGGAGTGTGAATACTGCATCAGTAGGCACATGGAGTGAGAATACTGTATCAGTAGGTACATGGAGTGTGAATACTGTAGACCAGGGAGTGTGAATACTGCAGGAACGGGGAGTGTGAATACTGAAGGCACAGGGAGTGTGAATACTGTAGGCCAGGGAGTTTGAAAACTGCATCAGTAAGCACACAGGGAGTGTGAATACTGTAGGCCAGGGAGTGTGAATACTGTAGGCCAGGGAGTGTGAATACTGCAGGCAGAGGGAGTATGAATACTACATCAGTAGGCAAATGGAGTGTGAATACTGCAGGCACAAGGAGTGTGAATACAGCATCAGTGAATGCAGGCAAAGGAATTGTGAATACTGCATCAGTAGACACAGGAATTATGAAGACTGCATCACTGGATAAAATGCCTTTTTATTATTCTCTTTGTTCATGTTTTTTTTCCTTTTATATTTTCTGTGCCCATGGTTCTAGCCATCCATATGTTGATGGCTATATGGGTTGCTGGCTCAGACCATGGTACTATACTTTAATAACAAATTTTTGACCTTATGTGGCATACTACTTTACAACAGATTCTCCACCTCACCACACAAGTAAACTAGTACAATGTTCTGTGGCTAAATGTTAAGGAAGTATTTATTCTGCTGCCAATTACCAATTACCGGCTCAGTGACAACAACAACAACAACTCTGGTAAAGAATTTCACATGTAAATAAGGTTAGGACAATCTTCACCTTCTATGAAAGTATTATTGGTTTAAGTCAAGTTTTAATATCCTTCATGAATCGTTAGAGACTTTTTTCAAGGTTCTATGCAGTTCTGTCTACATTTTTGCACACTAAAAGTTTGCAATAAATTTAATCCTCTCATAGTTTCTTTGCAGGAGACATTACAATATAAACAGAACCAGCCTGTTTTTTTGTTTATGTATTCTGAATAAACTGAACTCATATCCACAGAGAGGAGCCTGCTATCTATTCATGTTGATTTGATTTCTTTCCTATGTTTTAACTATATATATCGTTCTGTCCAGCTCACCTCCACAAAGAATCCGTCCGTGTTACAAAGCACATGGTTGTGTTCCGTCAGCTCCAAGTAGTTCCTCTGGAGAACTTCTCTGTTTTGGTTCACCTCTCTGAGTTCTGTCTCAATTTTTTCAAATGTTGCCTACAAAGAGAAATAAAACAAATTGTGAAAAGTTTCGTGGAGAAAGACAATGCCCTAAATTATTAATTAAATTGAACTCATTAATGCATGCACTGCAGGCAATAATTGCATGATCACATTTTGGGTTGCATCTTGGAAGGCTCTGAAGCTACTACACATCTTTGGATTTTGAACAGCAATATTGACCAATCATCTTGCTATCTGAGACAGAAAAAATATCATACTGGACTGTACAATATGTGGAAAGAAAGGTAAACAATTTTTGTGTGTGTTAATTTTGTTATTTTTGCAATGACACTAACCAATGGATAAATAATACTTCATTATAGTGCCTTTAATAATCAGGGCCTATATATGTAGCTATACATATATAGCAGTTTGCTAATTTAATATCCAGTGCAAAAGAAGGGAAATAAGGAATAACAGCTAGATCAGAAATACTTTAGGAATAACAGTTAAACCAGAAATACTTTAGGAATAACAGTTAAACCAGAAATACTTTAGGAATAACAGGTAAACCAGAAATACTCTAAGAATAACAGGTAAACCAGAAATACTCTAAGAATAACAGGTAAACCAGAAATACTTTATGAAAAACAGCTAGGCCAGAAAATCTTTAGGAATAACAGCTAGGCCAGAAATACTTTAGGAATAACAGCTAGACCAGAAATACTTTAGGAATGACAGCTAGGCAAGAACTACTTAAGGAATAACAGTTAAACCATAAATACTTAAGGAATGACAGTTAAACCAGAAATACTCAAGGAATAACAGTTAAACCAGAAATACTTAAGGAATAACAGTTAAACCAGAAATACTTTAGGAATAACAGCTAGGCCAGAAATACTTCAGTTAATTATGAATCATTCCATACTATTTCTCATCTATATAGAACATTTATAAAATATAAATACAACTTATTATGATTATTCTGTAAACTAAGTCTCGAAAAACATTCCTATTTCACATGTAATGTCTTTATATGACCCTGAAAAAATTTCAGTTCAACTCAGTGAAGAGGAAGCCATGGTCTACCACTTGACTATATTATTCCTGAAAACTAAATCTCTCTGCATAAGCTTCTAACTTTTACTTTCTCTCTCATTAATTTAGCAATAATCTGGACTTTCCAAATCTAAACTTAATTGGGTTTTCCCAATTTAATACTTTCCCTCTCTGAATGAAAGGGAAGCCATTAAAATTGCACATGCAAAGCTCTTGAAGAATGCAAATGGAGTGATAGGCACAATATGCATGTTCTGTTCTGCATTTTAAATTATTGAATAGAACTGATAGATGATATATCACTGAATTATTTCCATTATCTCAATAATCTGTAATCTATAATTCGGACTATTTGGACAGACGGATGTATCCGCTTTATGTCTTTGACCCTGTGTTGCTCTTACATGCATTGCATACAACAAGGTGGGTTTTGATGGTTGTTGGTCTTTTGAAATCCTAGGTATATCAAATACCTCTTTTTAACTGTAACATGGAAGATATGTAATGTACAAAGAAGACATCAATGTTGTCTCTGTTACATTTACATCTTACATGTAATGTCGGACACCTGTCCTTTGGACAATGTGACCCCTTCCCCTGCGCCCTGCCATAATGGGACATTCAAATCAAAAGGAGTTTAACCCCTGGTCGACCTCGTGAGAGGTCCTACGGGGGATAATAAGTTTGTTTTTTATAGAATAGACTTTTCATTTCTTGGAAAAGTTGTCTATGTTCAGCCAGGGAATTGCTGGTAAATGAAGTCGTATATAATTACATTGTACATATAGCCATAAACATACCCGAGGTCGGAGTCGAGAGAGCCAATCAGGGAGGGACATAATGGGACATAATGGGAGAATGCCCAAATCTACAGTGCTGATAAATGTCTTACCTCTAAATCGATTAGTTCTCTCGGCAGGGGTGAAGGGATGTAACCTTGGCCCTCTGTGATGGTTATCTCAGCAGCTTTCACTTCTTTCTCTACATAACCTGAGAGGAGAACCACGCAAAATATCAATTAAACATTTCATATTGTAAAAAGAAATGTTAAAATTGCTCTAGATAACAAATCAGATAAGATAACCTTACATATCAACTCAAAAAGACAGAGAAACATTCATACTAATTCTTATATGTTAAATAATTTCTCTAGGTAACCTATAGCCTGTATGTAACATAATATTAAACTCAAAAAGATTGATCAAACCATTAATACTGTATTTATTGCAGTAGGTCACATTAAGTTAATAAATGCAACTTCACATCCCAGACTGCTGATAGTTCCATCTAGCTTGTAGTGTTCTTTAACAATGGTATGAAATCATTCTTCTCACAACTGGTGGGTTACTTTCATGAAATTGCAAAGTTTACTTACAGGAATGATAGTCATACATTAATACAGTAGTAATATATGAGAAGGATCATGTAGTACTGCAAAAGCATGAAAAGCATAATTCATAACAACCAAATTAAGTAAAGAGAAACAAAATATTTGCAACTTACGGAGTTTCCTCTCCATTTCGTCACATTTCCGAACATCGTTCACGTACTTCCTTTGAAAAGCACTGATATTTTCGTTGAGCTGAGGGGACAATGGAACATTTTCAGTGCAATTAAAAATAGAAATGTGAAAACAATATCCAGATGAAATTATTTTGGAAATAAATGAACTACCTGCTTTTTAAATTTGAAAATAAAACTGAACTTTCTGTAGAAACTTTTTTGTCATAATTTGTTTCATCTCTCCTGTCTAAAGTAGTTTTTCAGTTGGTCCTTCCCCCGCTGGTTGTCAAACACCCTTTGCTTTCTGTATTTCATAAATTTTCACCAGGCCCCCCCCCCCCCCTCCAATTATGCTTCTGCTAAAGTATTTTCCTAGATATTTCAAGTTGGTATATAAACTCATTTGTAAAAGTATTTTCACAGTGCTGCATTGGCAGCCAGGAGCTATATCACATGTCTGAGAGTCTGCTCTGATATTGTCATGCATTTATATTATTTATGTATACATCAATCCAGAATCTCAAACTTAAAGTACAAATTAAACTACAGTGTAAGGTAAAAGTGGTTTCATTGTTCCTCATAAACTGATCTATTTGGCATAGTAAAACCTGCCTCTAGACAGTGATTATTGTTCTAGTACTGTATATAATCAGGACAGCATGAACAGATGGAGAACATTGCTTAACCAGGATGTAGATTCAGTCATATGATTTACTTATGTACTATGTAGACTCAAAAGGGCATGTATCCTTAGTTTATTTTCATTTCAGTATTATGCCTCTCTGAAGGAGATCCTGCTAGGAGCAAACTGTCCGAGAAACAGTCCAACCCTCCAACTTGTTTATATTTCGCTACACGGGCCTTTTGCCCATCAGTATGTTTATAGTTCTTTCTCTCTGCATTTACTTATCAAAAATAAATAAAACTGTTAGCAAACTGCTTATCCCCGTAAAGAGCCTGTGTAAGAGAATGCGTAAAAGTAACTTGGCCTGACATTTCGATCCTAGCAGGATCTTCTTCAGAGTTTATTGGCATTTGAATTTACTTATGTTAATATTGCAGATTTTGCTGCTTCTCAGCTGCTGCTGCTATTGAGAGTAATACCTGCCTGAGCTATGGACTTGTAAATAGTCTCAACTTTCATGGTAGTTGAGAAAAACACACTAAAGAGAAGGGATCACTGTATGGCAGGATTTGGAGACCCCACACAACCCCGATTCAACCCCACATGTTATGCCTGTAAATCATTTCATATCTTCAAAACATATATCAACTTTCATATTCACAATCACAGAGCCTGCCCTATCTTCAGTATTGTTATACTTAAAGTTTACAAGCCTTAAATTGGCAAAGCGCAATTAACTTCACTGAACTAACTGATATTGCAATGTACCCAACTTTGACAGTGCTCGTTTCATTGGTTTTTAACATAATAAAATAAAATATAAAATGCAGGAAATAATCCAATTCAGTTGGATATTCTGAGCTGATTTTATTGGCATTTAATTATGAAATAGTTACAAACTTACATCTCGAAACTGCACCATGCCAAGTTCACCAAGTTCTGCCAAACAGTTGTAGGCAGCCTCAGACTGAAGAAACAGTTGAGCTTGGCACATCCTCTCACTTTGAAATAAGGAACCCATTGTAGTTGATGAACACGCTCAACTGATAATGAATCTGTTTGTATTAGAAAAGATGAAGACATGACAAGAAAGAAACAAACTTGATGAAAATTAGTCAGGTCATGACAAATACAATGATCTGTTAGGCCTGGAACCCATATTGCAAAGGCTATAAATATTCTACCAAAGTCAGAAAGACCAAAGCCTATATTTACAAAGATGCTGCTTAACTTCAACTCTTAAAGAGATGCACCTGTAGGCCATGTTAGGCTAGGAATTATGCTAGCTATTACCATCTTTATCTCTAACTTGACAAACCCTGATAATGGCACACTTGTATAAATTGTTGCATATATCATAGCAGCAACACACACGCCTAATAACTGGTATATCAGAACGGAACCCACAACTATTTGCATCATTACAAAGCCCTGTAATGTTTAGTTGTAACAAAACTCGTTCAAAAATTATACTTAGATTCCTTCTTTTGCCGGTGATCTTAGCTTTAGGAAACTATAAGGTTGTGAAATTTCTGACTTAATTTTCTGATTGAAAGTGCAACTCTGTTTGAGGTGTTATCTGTCCACAAACTTTGAAGCTATTATAGACCTGCCAACTCTCAAATTTTTAACAGGAGTTCAGCGGATGTTACGACAATCTCTCCAGGATATATGTGCTTATCTCCCAGCTAATATTTGCTTCTAAATTCAGTCACAAATGGGCCCTGTGTATGGTTTTTTTTTAACTTGTGGTAGGAACATAGAGAAAATCTACTTTGTTTTGAGGGAAATATTTGTACTAAATGCTTATGCCATTTTGTTCTGCAGAATTGCATTTGCCATTATTACTTTAACATTGCCTAAATGATTACAGAGGTGACACGTGTGCAAAAACCTCAGTATGTTAATTTTATATTGCAAGCCTATAGGCCTTTCTTGCTTTTGTTACGATATTTGGGATATGGAAAATTGTAAATCTCCCAAAGATATACACAACCTAGCCTAGAGTAATTGAATGTCAACAAACCTTATCCTGGGGGTTGCCAAATTCAGGAAGAAGTTAAATCTTACAGCCTTCCTCAACCTCCAAATGTGGCTAGTTTTGTATCAACATTCACATACAAGTTACATTTTAATTTAAGCAACTAATAAACTATGCAACTTTTTTTCTCCTCTTTCCAGTTTTATCCATCATTGATCATCCTTGATCAAAATATGATAAGGGGCTCCTTTGGTTTCGTACGTAGGATGTATGTTTTTCTTCTAAATTCGTAGACTGAAAACACATGACCCTGTGGAATTGGTACCACTACCGGCAGTACTGTACTAACGGAGGCTTCATCATGAGTAACCTAAGCTAAATTAGTTGTACTATCCCCTTAGTTAGGATAATGAGGTTAGGCCTAATGTTAGGGCTTCCTTGGGCTTACCATTAACAAACAGTAATTGTACTAATACGTACCATAGGCCTAACGTTAGTTAGGCTACGTTGGCCAAGTACTTAGTAGTAGTAGGGCCTGCTTCGCAACGATCAACTTTGCGACAGGGTTGTCATAAATAGTTTCTCTTACCGCCAGTAACTAAGCATATGCAGATTTTGGAAGAAGGTGCAGCCTTATCGGTTTGATATGAGTTCAAGGCTGTTTCCCTATCAATGAGGAGAGTTCACAGTTCCTTCGTGCTTTTGTCGCTGGCTGCAGCACCATTCACGTTTATCGTACTTGTCGGTACTAGGCTGCGAAAGGTGGCGCTTGTTATGTTTTGACAGTCAGGTGACTTCCAGGGGGCGTTGCTCATGGTAGTGCGCAGCCACTGTAGTCTGCCAATCTGATTAGTGGAAAGTTTTCCGTTAGCAAAACACAAATAGACCGCCAAGAATGCTAGGATCACGGGATACTTCGATAGATAAGATACGGTATTTCGTAATGATATGTGCATTACTATTCTTCTAACGTTTGTGGTAATGACGATCTTTCTAACTTATTTGGCCTATGTTTTACTTTTATTTCCAACTACGTGATTTCTTCGCTAGTTTGATCAAATCCCCCCAGAATGATATTGATTTATAATGTTTGGTTAATCAGTATGCATGCAATAATTATAGCAAGTGAACATTACCCTATATTCGGGCCTGCAATTAACTTTGCTGTTTATATCATTGCTGGAATATTTCATGAAAGTTCTACAAAATACGAATTTTAGCTGCAAGTTTAGCTGTTTTTGTCAAGTATATATAGATTAAAACTTCCACTCAAACAGGCTGCTGTGCCGTAACAATTTGCAACTGCAATGTCTATCAATTGTATATGTAAAGCACAGTGCGTAAATATAAGGAACATGGCTAATCACTATATAGGCCAACAAACCTAGCATGAACATGAGCTGTGACCCATTTTCTTACCCATTGGCAAATAAATTCGTAATTATGATAGGTCCAACTTCTGTAATGTAATACCTACATGTTCAGCTATACTTCAAATATTGTCAAAAGAGGATTGGTAACAATAGACCTACGGGCACTATGGTTCCATGCTTAGTTGAATGTGTATAAAGTAAAATATGTGGAGTATGTGTTGTATGTCATCACCCAATGTCATTATATAAATGCCCACATGTACCAGCTATTTAACCAAGAACTGTATTCCAAGTTTTGGATATAATCTGATTTAAGGTTGTGGAGTTATTGCAATTTTATCATTTTGGTCCCTTCCAAAGAAATTGGGCCTGATAAAATTTAGCGCATAAATGGTCTCAAAAACATTTTGTCCGGACAAAGTGGCTCTTATATATATTTGCCCCCCCCCAAAAAAAATTAACCCCAAACATTTGGTCCCAAATGATCCCAAAAATATTGGACCACACAAATATGGGCCCAAAGAATGTGTCCCACAATGCATTTGAGGTGAAAATAAAATTTGGGCCCGCCCAGCCCAAAAATGGGCCTAGAATTGTTTTGGGCCCAGACGGTCCCAAGAAATTTAGGTCTACATGTAACAGCTATTAACCAACAACTGTAAACCATGTTTGGTTACAATCCGACTTAAAGTCTCAATACGTGTTTGCTGATGAATTTCGGAAAACAAACTTCCGAAGCAGATTCAATGTTTCTTATTCTTAATGCACTCTGACTAGGTGGGTTTAATTGAAAAACAATGTCGCAATCGAAAGAAAGAAATTTATTTTCTGTTGCCCTAATGGCACGAATGATTTACCGTAAAATCATTGCGACCGCCCATATCAACATGTTCATTACACAAATGTAACCTATATATACTCGTACCGTCCACTTTTTTTGGGCACAATTCCACGGGAGAAACGTTTGAAAACACCTGTTTATTCATTGCAATGGAAATAAATAACGGAATTTCGCAAGCTACATCGGAAAGACTAAAAGAAAGCTACTATTCAAGAGAGGAAACCTAACACAGGCTAGCCACGACATTGAAAGTAGTCCTGTATAGGCCTAAGCCTACATCCAAAAAGTTGGCGCCAGCTTTTACAACTGGTCTAATAATCATTTTCATTGTTGCAACTCAAACTTAAATGAGGTGATAAGTAGACCGTAAAGAAATAAAATATTCGCAATATCGTTATCAGATATCGAACTTAAACCAAATACGGTTCACGAACCAGTGTTTTACTAGGATTTTTGAAACGTGCGTACCTGAGACGCATCTGCTCGAAAATGTTTGAATGCAACAGATAAAAACTTGCTACCGCTCATCCAGTTCTGTGATAAAACCTCAAGCCAAAGAGCTGTTATATGACCTTTATGTATTTTTGAGGTCAAGTAGAACATTACTAGATCCTATTGCTGTCATGTATAGACTAATTAGTATGGTGGAGGTCTATATACATACAAACAATGATTTAAAATAAAAAGAAATAGTTGCATTACATATCAAACAAATGTATAAATTAGAACGTTCACCAAAGCTGATGTTTATCCTGTTCCGGTAGGCTTAACCTAGTCTTAGTGTATAAACTACACTGAATTAATTTCCTATGAACCGTAGGCCAAAATAGCTATACCCCGATTCTGATTAGCTGATCACCGAGGGCTCGGAAATAGCAGTTTCCATTCCCTAAAACATGCTTTCTGACCCTCAAGCCACATCTATTCTCATTCGAAACTAGACGATCGTGATGATTTTCTGTAATATTTACAGATTAATAGACGCAATTTAAAAACAAATGATGAATTGTGATGTGATCCCAAAGCTAGTAAGTAAATTTCCCAAAATTTCGGCCCATACAGCCGGTGCACAGTGTTCGGTTAACCGGTTTCAATAACGTGAGCGTATGAGAGTCATTCAAAGGCGTTTCCAAATATAGGGAAAGGCAGATGAGATGTCAGTCTATATAGATTAACCCCATCATGCAGGATCCGTCGTTAATGCACATTTTTACAGTCCATATATTGTGTATAGATGCGACAAGCATGTTCTAACCTTTATGCCATACTTTGTTTTGTACTGGGTAGAAGGCGGTCGTAATAAGTTTCGTGGCTGTAATATTACTAATGGTATTCTTGTAGGGGGAAAAGATAACACAACTTTAACATACGTAGGATAAGTTGAATGATTTTTTCTTCATAAATTGGTCTAGTTCCGAGGATATGGAAACAAAGCTAAACAACATTGAACTAAATAACTCCATGAACAAACAGAAATTGCGATGAAACCAGGCATATATGTACTAAACTTTGAAATTACATTTGCAGAGCCATCGACGACGGGGTGGGCGGGGGCATGGCCACCAGTAATTTTCAAAGCAATGATTTTCAAATAGACCTTTTTTTAAATGTAAAGTTGGTGAATTTTGACAACTTTTGTCTTGGCCTCAGGCTGTCTTGCCCTCCCCCCTCATAGAAACCCGTATCGGTGCTCTGATTAGCAATTAAAGGAGGAATTTTACAAATCTACTTCTTTAACGTATGAAGCGATGCAGAAAATATGACAATAATCTGATTTTATTTTTCCATGTATTAGAATCAATCTTTGAAACAATTAAGTGGAATTGTACGGGACATATAGGAAAGAAAAAAAGTGTCCTCAAATCTCAAAATTTTGACTTTAAATGTCAAACCTGCGGGATAAAATGTCAACATTTTGAGATAAAAAGTACATATTTTGTTATTTGAGGAACCCTGTTTTCACTATGTCCCTATTAAACCAACGTAAAATTGGAATACCTTTGAATTTTATCATTTCTTTCTTGCTGTGACCATGCATCTACACTACACCTCCCCTCACCCCCACCCCCCCCTCCGTTCTAAATTCATTTGAGGTAGCCCAGTATTTCGTGACTTAGATGTTGTATCACGTTTCGGAAAATAACCGTTTACACTGGTTGCCCCGTGACAATGGAAGCTTTTCAGTGATTCAGGCCTAATTATCAATAGCTATCCATGATGGTCGGGACCGGACGATCCCAAGCGCACCTTATTGGGCCAACACCCCGGCACCCCGTTCGCCAAGCAGGCTCACTGCACATAATACATATAAGTTCTACCACCCAAATAATAAGCTTAAAAATAAACAGTTTCAATTTTTCAAACTTACCATTTACTGTCACTGCTACAGCTGTGCAACAGAACTTACATACAATCGGGTTGTAGGCCTATCACTCAGACACTGTGTATTCATATTGTGAGTGTTAGATGGAACACGTATCGCGTGCTTGTGGCATAGCCAAAATTGAGACATTTTGGACAGCGCACGTGGTACAAATCCATCATTAAGGACAGTTACTGACTTAACTTGCAGTCTTTAAGAATTTTAAATAGGGCGGAATATAAGAGTTGTAACAAATTATGATCCAGTTTAAGTAAGTGGCTTAAAAATATATATTGCGGCGCTATCTCGAAACTGGGGGAACATGTCCCCCTGTCCCCCCCCCCCCCCACGGTTGACGTCCATATTGGTCCACGTTGATAAA
>JAAAKB020141517.1:0-12465 GCA_010014835.2 Apostichopus leukothele | reverse complement strand
GGATAGGTGGGGGGAGGGGGGGGGGGTGGGGAAAGGGGGGGGGGGTTAGGGGGATGAGTGGGAGGGGTGGGTAGGGATGCAAGGGATGGGTGGGGTAGGGATGAATAGGATGGGTGGGAAAGGGGTCTTATGCAATGTAGTGCATTGTATCTATAATAGGGTTCTTGCAAATAACAAACAGCTCTGGTAGATGTAGTATGTATGTAATGTGTAATAGGTGTGTGATGCAAGTACCCTGCTGGTACACTTTACAAATTGAATCCAGCGCATCTTGCTAAACTTATATACATCAATGATATTAATGTTATATTGGATTTTTGATTAAAACAAATGTGTTAAGTTTGGAATGTTTACTTTAGTAAACACTTTCTGAAGGGTGGGGGACACAATATCAAATGTGCCCACCAGATTTAGTGACTTGACTCATGTACGTGCTTGGCCTCTCAGGCTCATAATGACTTGTGTATATCATAAAGTGAGCTTAAACATTGTGCTATATGAGATTAGTTGTTATTAATGTTTTATTCTCATCTGCTCAATTCCCCTCCTTCAGTTTTGTCCATGATCAGTCATTTATGTCCCCACTCCACACTTTTCAATTGGGATTGATGCCCCTGGTACAAGAATTTAAAACTATGGATATATCGTCTTCAATTTTTGACGCAGAGAAACCGAGCGAAGAGGAAGAGGAAGACATAGTTGTTCCAAGATTGGAGAAAGCTTCCAAAACTACAGAACTGGTTCTATCCACCAATCAGCTGCAGGAAAAGGATGTAAGCATATTTTTTTCGATATTATGGATTGAGGATGGTGGAGGGAGAGGAATTTGCCTTCAGGACAGAGCTGTTAATGTTGGCTATTGATTTACAGATATGTCTTTTTCTGCTCCTTATTCCCTGCACACACTGTCATCTCGTGTTCCCTGATATTATGATAATTCCACTTTAATATTGATGTAGGATTTCGGAAGGGTGAAGTTAATCTGCGCTAATTATTGAAAATGCTCCAGAGAAGTAGGTATCAGTTTGGAATGCTGAATTAATCATTTTCCTGCACCTCAATCCCTGCATACACCGGCAAACTCTTCGCTTCGTTCTCCTCCCACCAAACCCCTGCCCATACTTTTGAGGACAGATTTCTGTGTTACGTGGTGACAACTATAATCCTTGTAGCTGTGGTACAGTATTCATGAAAACGACTGTTGAAGATCGGTGTGTGCCTAGTATTCTAGATGAACTGAGTACTAATTAACCAATAGTCCTCTTGAGTATTAAAGATCAATGCTTATGTTGCACATCAAACTGTGAATATGATGCAGCAGCTTGTGTTACCATGGAAACAGTGCTGCTGTAAGACTATGATACACGCTGATCGGCTTGAACAGAAGTTTATGTGGAAATACGTAAGAGAAAAAGTCCATGCAAATTCAAAAAATGCATTTGTAACACATATAAACTGGTATTAAAATTAATAAATGAATTTACATAATGATGAACTGCAGTGAATGTGTAATTTAAAGTGGAAATTAAAGAACTTAAGATGATGAATCAACCAATGCTCTCAGGAAACCAAGAAACAAATAATAATATTAATTTGTAATACTTTGATTGAAAAAGATGTTAATTAAATGGGTAAATTTGTCCTTTTTTTACAGGGAAAGAAGTTTTTGTCTTTAACGAGTGGTCCTGAAGAACTCTTCAGGGTTGATTTTATAACAGAAGGGTATGTAAAAGTCTCAACTATTCTATAGTTCAAAATGAAATCAACGTTTTAATTAATCGTGGAACTGCGTCTCACTGACATGTCGAAAAAAAATAGTTGATGGCTTCCAGATATAGAGGCACCTAAAAGTAGAGGTCATTTAAAGTTGAATGTGGTCTAAAACTACAATTATTTTGCATTTCTAAGAATTTCTGCCGATACGGGTGAGTAGTAATTACTGTCATTCACTTCTTGTGTGAGTGTAACAGGGTGGGGGGGGGGTGGGGGCTGTAAGACAATGTATGTGTTATAGTAGTATTTTTTATACAGGCAATTTTTGTTGTTGTTGTTGACTTTTATCATTTTTAAATTAATTTTTGACTAATAAAATCAACATATATGACTCAAATGCTGATTAGGTAATACGTTACTCTTCCATAAGTTGCTCATTTATTAAACTTGTAAAACCATTCAAGCTCCAGTTCTGTGTATATTAACCCAGGGCAACAAAATTGTCTGTGTGATGAACCTTCTTTATACTCACATAATGTCCTGTTTGGTGTGTTTCTGTCATCGTCTCAGTTAATACCTGGGTTGTTTTTTTGGGGGGGGGGGGGATTGTGGGTGTACGCAAATAAATGACTCCTACCATCCAATAAGTTGAGCACAAAAGATAGACTGATGTTACTTGAAGCAAGATTGAGAATAAAAAATAATAATAATAGAAAGTGTAAGTTAATGAGCTATTTGTTTGAGGATCACTTTAGAGCAAAAGTTTCGTCTATATTCCAAGAAAAAGAGAAAAATGTGATCGTTAATTCTATAGCTGTTAAGGATTTCTAGATATTCACCCTTTTAAATACATTCTAAATCTCCAGAAATGCTCCTTTAAGGCTAAATTGACGATGATGTCGGCTCCACGGTACAGGCCTTATTGTTAATGATGATCCATTGTTTCTTTAATTTAAATAACTCATCCAAAACATCTTCTTGTGACTGTATACAAAACAATTTGTCCTTGAAATTTTTGCTTTACTATATTCTGAACAGTTCATTTAGAGGCTATAAAAGTCCTGTTTTCTCATTAAGTTTGGTGTTGCATCCCAGGAACTGACCCAATGGTCTATGTGTTAGGCTGTATAGTCCTGTCACTGTTGATTGATGGGCCTCAGATGTTTAGACGGTCAATTTCAAAAATCACAGCTACAGAAATAAACCCTGGACCAATAGCAGTGATTTCTAACGGTTTACAACGTATCAAGATTAATCTTGTGCCTAAAAATTGTCCGTCGATGAACTCGACTTCGATTCTCGACATTTCACTGTCTAGACACTTTATCTTATCAGTATGAATCACGTAGCCCAAAAAAAATTAAAAAATTGGAAAACTTTATAATTTTTTTTTTGCATACAAAGCTCTGGGGTGTTTTTTTCTTTTTATCTTCATGGTTTAATAGTAAGTTTATCACCAGCTCATTTTGATCAATATTTTGGAAAAGACCGTAGAATTTTGTTGAACTCTTTCAGGAAACTTCACTGATTACCTGAGTGAAAATTTTGTTAATACGGGCAATAACTTGGTGGTGAAATTAAGTGAAGGAGCTTTGAAGTGTCTTAACTTTGTCTCTTAAACAATACTATCGTTTCTGTGTACAAAAACTGCTATAAATCTTTGCACATGTGGTTGTTTAGAAAGTTGCCCATTTTGCATAGCAATTTGCAATGGGATACAGGATAAATTGGTCCCTGTAAATGTAGTATATTAAATATTGTAAGTAAAAGCAAATAAGTTTAATTTTAATTCTTCAAGAAATATGAAATTTTTGGTGCTGCTTAGCTAACGACAGAGAATTTATCCTGAAAATTACTTTTCAAGAACATTTGCAAAGTTGATCATTGATTTTTTTCCACTTTTTTTTAATAATGAAAATTGTTAGATTTATTCAATTTTTCTCACATTTTAGTTGGAGGAGGCTGAATTCACATGACATGGAATCTTGTAAATTGAGTTTTGAAAAAGAAATTGTTGGAGATGTCGATATTTATCCTGACATATCAAAGGTTAGTTTTACCTTTCTTCATTTTTCTCATCTTTGCTTTCATTCCCTTCCCAGACATATTTCCATTTTCTGTTTGTCACTTGGGATTTTGTTTGTTTTTTGTTTTTCTTTTCTATTCTAAAGAAAAACTCTAAACTTGAAAATACATCTTCGTTGTGTTTTAAACCTTCAGGAGACTGCTTTGTCTCTCTTCCCTGGATAACGACCTTTTGAATTCCTTCCAACTTTCCTTTTTCTCGTTTAGTTGAGGAATAATTCCCTAACCTCCAATTTAATGGATCACTGATTTTTTCTTTTTAAGGTGAGGAAATGATCAGATTACGCAAATATTCTGAATCAAGCCCGAGATGTCTCAACCATCTCGTTGATAACGAGACATGAATTACAATTATCCTTTGACTTTATACAACTGATGTTATTGTTATTGGATGACTCAATTTGACTAAAAGCCCCAAATTCTTTCCACACTCTGATTAAATAAACCACAATTCACGTTTCTATCTCTTTTACGTCTAAAAAATCGGCGACCGGCATCGTCAATGTTAATGTTTCATTCTATATAGGTCCTCATGATATAAAACTTGGCATTTACAGGCTCCAGATTTAGCCACTAGAGTGGAAAACCTCGTTAGTTCTTGTTGGATTTTATCACATTTGATTATCTTAACCTCAGGTCTGTTTATTCAAGTGCAAAGCTGTATAAACTAGCAATAGCTAAATTAAAAGCTTCTCTCGGGCATTAAACCTCCCCTTCATTGACCCTTCGGAGCCAAAATGGCCGTCCTTATGTCAATATTTCCAATTTGTGGGACTCGAAGGTGAAATCCAAAAGGTGATGAATATATTCTATTCCCTGACAAGGTCGGCTAGCTCCTAGTCTGGCTCCAAATGTCAGGAGAACTAAAATGTTTATTACCTCAAAGAGGTGTGTTTCTTGCTTAAAAGTCAGCTTGGAAAAGTGTACATCTGATCTCTTAACTGCTCAAATTACAGATCAAAGTTGCAACATTTTTCTAGCATTGTGTGTAATTCTTCCAAGCACAGGAATGGGAATATGATTTTAGACTCACAGCGGGGACATTCTGGAAAGTTTATCTGCAAAGAATGCCATCTAGTGGTGTGGGTTAGCATTTCCCAGTCAAGAATTAAATTTGCATTTTGTAGTAGTTGAACTGTCTATGAACGCCAAGAGATTTAATAGGAACCAGGGGGTCACCAAGAGTTTGATATGCTGTAATCAAATTGTAGCTTTACAGTAAAGCAACTGAATATGTTATAATAGGAGATTAAATGTGCATAAATGAATGGACACTCCACGGAAATGGAATAATAAGGCAAAATATTTGACTAACAACGAATTTTTAAAAATGAACTCAAAGCGAACCTGTGGCAAACATGCGTCAATCTAACTTAAGATAAATAAAATACATTATATATATTTTTTGTTGAATTCTGTGTCATATGCTAAGGCCTATGTTTCCTAGGGCATGTTCATACATTTTCACATATTGGATTTTTTACCACAGGTTATCAAAAATGCCTGTGTCAACCTGTGTTCTGGGGTTTCTACAATTTTCCCATGAAAAACCTTTGGCAATATATGACAAAGGGTGAGAACTGGTAAAGCTTTCTCAATGTGTGTCAAAATCACACATTTTCATGCAAAATCCCTTGGATTTTCAGCATTGATCATAGGGTCTCCACCAGTAATTTTAGAACATGTGCCACAGGTCTATTTGTAATCCCTACCCCTCCCTCCCCCTTACCCTTCTTTTAAAATTCCTGGATCCATTTTTTAGTCATAAAAGATTAGCAACCCTTTATTCTGACTTGAAACCTTTCCATTGGTATAAGAAGTTTAGAAATTCTTCTCTATTCAAATCTCCTCCAAACTGCATTTTATTTCATCTTGGTTGTTATTTTCTTAACCTAAACATAAAACCCTCATGCACAACCTATTTAATCACACTGTCAGTGACTGGAGCCTATATATAGTACTTGGTTGTCTACGGTAATAAAGTTACTCCTTTTTCAAGCTCCGCCTTCCTGGTAAATTTCTTACAATCAGTTGATTACTTTTCAAAGACTAACTTTTACTCTCATAAATACACAGAATTAATGATCATTGAAATTGCAAGCTGGCCTCATGTAAAGGGATTCTGCAATCACTGGTTTTGAATTTACCACTGATATTCCTCATTGATTCCTTGTAACGGTTGTACATAATCTGCAAACTTAATGTTAGGTACAGTATTCCTTGGCATGATAGTGTAAGCTTTCCTGCCATCTAGCAACCGTTGGCCTGAAAATGTTCATTTGTTTGTTAGTTGCATTGGTTTATACAGTGGCTTAATAGGGACATAGGAAAGAAACAAATTGAGATAAACAATTTGGAGATTTGGGGGGACAATTTCCCCTTCCCCCCCCCCCTATGTCCCTATTAAGCCACCGTATGTTTAAATATACAGACCAGTGAAACCGTTAGTTTATTGTACGTGTATCTTCAAGATAAATATTAACACACTTACAGTAGTCAATTAACATTAGCCTACCACACTATCATGGTAGAGGTACTAAACCTAGCCTACTTTGGGTGTAAGAACAATATCATGTATGTGATAAGGTTTTAATACTACCTGATGATTTTTCTTTCTTTTTTAGTTATTGAAAGAATACTAAGCACATAGCCTGCCTAACTATTCATATCAGAGGAAACAAGCCTAGCCTCCTGTTAATTGGATATAAGAAACATATCTGAAGCAGTTAATTATTGTAATTTACTGTTGTGTCTTACTACCAACCTACAAGGGTTGCCATGAATCCTGATTAATCAGGATTGCCCTACTTTGCTATGACAATATATTGTCCTACCAGCAAACTAAATTGTCCCGATTTTCTGATGGTCTTCAAGGTGACATTTACAAAATATCACTGTTTTGACGATCACGCGGTATGCAACACTGTTTGTGGCCGTTTCATAAGTATGATAGAATCGTATTCAAACATCGTTGATGGTGACATACTAGCGCCACAAAGTTGGTGGGAAAAGCTGTGTAAAGTGGGCTACATAGTTCTAACAATTACAAAACTAATGTTGCTCTATTTTTGCAATATAAGTACCCTAGTAACATTAGGTATAATGTTGTTTAGCTATCATATATGGCTCAAGTAAGTAAGGACTAAGTTACGTGGTGTTCCCACTTTGCAACGAAAGAATTGTGGTAATTAACCCTTATAACTACCAACTATTTATTCCTCTCATTTTGTTCACGATGGCAGATGTATGCCAAGCTACATACAAACCATCCATTCAGTATGAGAACTTTGTTTATGCAAAAATTTTCTAACATTGCTAGAAAGGTCAGTCTGTGACCTCATAACAATGGTAGGGATTCTTTGTGTACATGCTAGTTCATTCACAGGAAATAACAGGCAATGCACTATCATCATAATTCAACAAAGTGGGAAATTCCCCTTAATGCCCAATTGTTCCTGGACAGTTGGAAAAATAATTTGACATTTCAATTAGCGACATTTTTGATAAAAATACAACATCACTATGATGATTGATGTCATTAGTCTAATGTAGTGACATTCTGCCAAGGTCAAGCCAGACGTATTTTATATACATTTCCATCCATCATGTATATGATATCATTGTCTTTTCTTTCCATATTTTGAAATTTCTTAAAGTAATTACTGCTGCTGTAGTCACAGAGAGACTGTAACCTTGACAGTCGAGCATAAATGAGTTAAAAATAATAATAATTAAGCAAAACCAGCCATCCGGAATGTCAAGGTTTCTTGGAAAAAGAAGAAGCAAATTTGTCAGTGAACTCTATATTTGATGTCATATGACTAGTTTATTAGAAACAGGTTGTTAAAATAGGACTGCCAGTGACCTCAGAAAAAGTTAAGTCAAAATTCAAAGAACAAAAGTTTTTATAAACTGATGGAAAACTTAATTTTCCTTAACTATAATTCTAAAAGCTAGAGAGTTACTTTATACGTTGCCATTAATGGTAAGCTGTTTGTATGGGCCAATGTATTACACTTGGGGAAGGGTTCGTTACCATGGGGATGTTTGCACACAGCATTTAGGTACCATCAAGGAAGTGCTTAATTCTTCTGTCTCACTGTCTGGACCCTAATACAAGGAGTTGGATTAATTACCACATATGCAATTGCTCTGCATCGTTAAAATGAATACCATTGTTAGAAATGACAATGATGCAGTGGTCAATATACCTATGCTGTGCTATGACAGTGTTGCCATGGTGATATAATATGCAACTATAGCAACCCCTCTTAGCCTCAAATATATGTACTGTTTGTACGTATACACTCAAGAGGTCATTCCATATCCATTCTAACAATATTTCAGTTCTTGGAATAATCAGTCAGTTAGAACCAGAGGGACCCAGGGCTAGCAGAGTTATTTATATAGTAGGCTACAGTTGTTTATGTGCACAAACACAGACATAACAGTTGTTCACTGTGTTTATTGTGTGTATAGTGTTTATTCTGGGAGTCATTTATGGGAAGCCATGTGGGACAAACACCGAATATATCCGCATATTTATTTGAATATATACGCTTTTTATATTCGTATTAATACGAGGATATATTATGCTTTGTTTGTCCCCTATGGCTTGCCATAGTCATTGAGTCTATTCACATCGCATGTAATTGGATCTTGCTATCTTGGCTCTATTAGTGGTATATGCAGTAATGAGATGAAATCTGCACAACAGAGTTTAGGCCGCACGTTGTCACATCATGACCAAAAATACATAGTTATTTTGTGAGACTACTTTCTACTGCTGGTGATTAGAGTAACCAGCACCAAGATTGTTTATATTGCATTTGCCCATAACGGTAGACTACCACTTACATGTGGCTGCTGGCCTGACATCAAAATGGGGGACACATCAATGATTCAAGGCGACATAAAGTTGACAATGGCTTGCTTAGTCATGAACCATGGCTGAGATTGACCCATGAGCCTTACTTGAGAGCTCATGGAGTATAGAGGGCAGTAAACTGAATCAACTACAACTGCCATTGTAAGCGGCCTGGATTAGTGAAATCACCCTTATATTATGAAAACTATGCCTTTTTACAGGCAGACACTGGAGACTATATCCATGCCAATTTCAAAATACAGAAAACAAGTTTAGATTAAAGATACCTTTCCTTTTTCTCTTCTGCAGGATGAAACAGAATGGTACACCATAGATAGTGAACGGTTTGAGGCTGGTCCAGTGTCGGTCACTCTCTTGCCAAACAAGCTCAAATTTTTCTATCAGCCAAGGAACTCTGAATCAGAATCTTCTAGCTTGGAAACTCAGAGGTGACAAATTTACTTGCGCTAGAGTGGTGCTGTTCATTGCGAGAGAAGCCTGCAGAGAGAGGGATGGAGAGAGGTAAAGGAAGCCCTCTATGTATGGAGAGATGTGGATTAGGTCCTTGACTGAAGTCTGAATTTGGCTGCATTGAGAAAGGAGTAATATAATTCTACAAGCCGTTTGAGCCAACCCGAGAACTTTATTCCTCATTTGGGACGTAAGGTTATCTTGACTATATTCATATCAATGAAACGTCAGATGACAGCTGATGGACACTGGATTAATTATTATAATGCTGTATGAACTTGACATATTATAATTCATAAAAAATATTGATAATATTTTAAGGACATTGCTAAGAGGAATTCTTGCTAATTCTCTACAGTTCTACATTTATCGTTTATTTCTCATTTTTTCATGGACCTGAACTTTCACAATTCCACCTTTAAACAGCTGTTTACCTCTATGCTGCAAGTTCAGTGTTTTAGTTTTAAATGAAGCCTGTTGATATTTAAACTGTAAAAATATGTACCTCCCATGAAACTAGTGGTTCGACATACCAATACATGTGGACTGCATGTATACATTATGATGGTAATGATGATGAAATTGTTTTTAGGACCGTTATTGGCACAATTTGGATATTGAAATCCATGAAATATTGATATAATTTCAAGGTGTTTCTTGCAAAAAATACAAGGCATCTCTGCCATGACTACATTTATTATCTTTCTAATTTTTTTACTTGATGAACTGAACATTCTGCCCGCTTTAGGATGGTATGTAAGGTAGCTTTGTGATGCCAAGAGAGCAAACATTCCATTAAAGGTCAATGGGTTATGATACTCTCAGGATGAGATTTATACTTTTAACGAGGTTCAGTCACAGCAGCCGAAGCAAGGAAATTTTCCATAAATTTTACCGTGTAATTATTTGGTAACAGGGTGACATCATTCAAAGCCACAAACAACGTTCTTTTTCTTTCACTGTATCATCAATTTTAGTTGTTTTCATTGGAGGCTATGTGAAATAAAATTAGATCAAAGAAAGTGGTTACAATTTGATTTATGCTGTCTATCATTACAACTACATATATGTATAACACATGTGAAGTTTTAGTACACCACCATACAATACTGCATATGTATAACACGTGTGAAGTTTTAGTACACCACCATACAAAACTGCATATGTATAACACATGTGAAGTTTTAGTACACCACCATACAATACTGCATATGTATAACACATGTGAAGTTTTAGTACACCACCATACAAAACTGCATATGTATAACACATGTGAAGTTTTAGTACACCACCATACAAAACTGCAAATGTATAACACATGTGAAGTTTTAGTACACCACCATACAATAGTAACTCATAACCAGTTTGTCTACAACAAATGTGTTCACAATGCTGCCTCTGCATGGTTACCTGAATAACCCAGTTGCTTTCTGTACTAAAGGTACATACCAAATTGGGTACAAGCTGGGCGTTCAGTTTTTGTAGAACTGAAGCTTTCGAAATCCCTCCCTATCCCTTTCTGCAAGATCGACGTCATAGATAGATTTTTTATAAGGTTAATATGCTAGTTGGTGTCCAGCTGTTTCTTTCTTCTTTGTTGTTTAATTTGGGGGTGGGGGGGGGGGAGAGCCTACATGCACATCTGTGTTGTCTGTGCATAGATAGAGGGTGATGTTTACAAATACCTTATTCTATCCATTCATACATCCATCTATCTATCCATCTATTTATCTTAAAGTATGTGCTACAGATGCATTACAAGCAAGAGATGCCAAGTCTCTATGAAATATATACCACTGCCAGTATAAAGCCCACTTTCTGGATCACAGCTAACTGATAATGCAGTCGTCATGACAACCATGCAGCTCACAGAAAAGTAACCCAGATACAGGTGTCTATTTTGAAAAATTGTTGCTATCCACAAGCACGATTTGAAGGTTGGTGGACCATTGGTAGAACAAGTGAAACTTAAAAAACATAATCAATTGGCTAGCTTCCAATTTGTTTACCGAATACTAATTTCTTCTGGATGACTGCCTCATTCATTGATAGTTTACACTTTAAGTGCATGCAAGCCAAAAATTCAGGAATAATGCAGACTTCAATTTACATATTTGTGGTGTTTTTTCGGCGACTTGATCTAGTCGAGTGATAATCTTTTTGGCTATGTTTCTCTTTAGCTGCTGAGGTAATGAAATGTAAAGGAAATTTTTAAGAGACACGTGTTTATGTCGGAGGTGTAAGTTGCCAGTCAGGAAAATCGTACCCCACGAAATTCGTGAATATTTTTAATATTTTTTAAGTTAAGGCAAAGGTTTACAATCCTCTTTCGATAGGTCTTCATGAATATGCATTACTTTAAGTATTGAATGCTGTACTTTAATAGCTTAGTCTATAGAAATGTAAATGATTTGTAAAAGGCATTGCTTGAGTTAAAAAGCTTTGTTTATTTTACTGGTAAATTAGAAGGAAAATGTAACATCAGCAAAGAAGAATATCCGTCATTGAGTAAATAACATGAACATTTTCAAAAATTCAATGTTTTTAATTTTCAATAACCAAGAAAAGTAAGCAAAGATTGTTAAATTTTTTTGAAAGTTTTTAAAAGTTATGGGTTGTTTAGTAGAGGAGCTGCAAAATAATATTCAAAACTTTAGAAAAAAGCACAGAAAACCCTTTGGGAAATACACTTATGAAAATAGGCAAGCAAATGAAGAGTTACACTGGAAAACATGTTGATTGTCTAATCCCAGAAAGGAAAATAAAAGAACAAGTTTGACCTATTTTTTCACCAACCACCTTTCTCCTATTTGTTGTGTCTGGTAGCTTACTTTATATTGATTTATTAGATGAGAACACAATTTTTTATTTTGTCATTAAAAGGTGAAAAGTGTCAAACTAATTATATGAATACAAATATAAAATTTGCAACTAGCACCGGTAATGTTTTGTTAGCGATAGCTAGTATTTCTTTTTTTTAAATTCTAAACATGAAAATCAAAGACCAAATGAGGACTCAAATTTTAGAACAAGTTTCCATATGTCGTTGTTTGAATTTATACATATATGGCTCCCTTAATTCATTTTTGAAAAATAACAATATCTGGGCATGTGAAGCAAAGAGATGTTGGTTACACGATGTCGGCATATTGTTAGACACCATGTGATTGTGATTACATATCCTTTGAAGTTCAACATTCATGGTAGACAGTTAATACTACAAAGGGCTTCAATAAACATACTCAAAAACATATAAAAACCACATATTTATTAGTTTTACTGACATTTAAAGACAATTTGTTTTGGATTAATCCTATTAGAAATACTTT
>JAAAKB020141298.1:0-12471 GCA_010014835.2 Apostichopus leukothele | reverse complement strand
ATTGGCTTATCAAAGCCGCAAGCTGACCGAAGTCAGTCTCTTACATTCATATTTAACGTCCATGATTATGAATTGATTATGATTATGAATTATGAACTGTAACTGGACAACATACATTAATCTTGGAGTGAATCAAACCGGGGACCTTATGATTGGAAGGCACCGGCGTTAACCACTGAGCTAACACTCCACAAGAGATGGTTAATACATTAGCTCCATTTACTGTACAGGGAACGGTTTTGTGGGTAACAATGGTATGTATGTCTGGGAGTTTACTGTTATACATGATACAATGATGGAATTACATCATTGTTATAGAGATGGTAAATACATTAGCTCCGTTTACTCCTACAGGGAATGGTTTTGTGAGTAACAATGGTATGTAACTGGGAGTTTTCTGGTATACATGATACAATGATGGAATCACATTCATTGTTATAGAGATGGTTAATACATTAGCTCCATTTACTGTAATGTGTGCTCACACAGTGCATTGTGGGAAATCTTGCAACACAATTTATCTCTCTAAAATTACATTCTAAACTTTCATCAGGTGTCAAACATATTCAATATAATATCGTATTCGAGTTTTTGTAATTGTATTCGTACGGTCTCATTTACAGGGTTGTTATCAAGTTATTCGAGACAAGGTGATCCAGTATGCTACCATCTTGGCCGGTCTTGGTATCGCTGTCTGCACCATCCAGATCTTTGGAATGATATTTGCTTGCTGTCTCTTCCGACAATTAATATGAGTCAATTTTTACAACAGAGTAATATGTCTCGTCCACGAGGTTAAGAAAGATAATTGCTTTTGCAGGGCTTGTATAGGTAAACCAAAAAAAAAAACAAATTACCTTTTTAAAAACTTGTTAAATTTGTGTATCAGTGGTCAGAACATGGCAGAGATATAAACTTCTGGTAACTTTGTAAAGAGAAGTACAGAAAAATGAAATTCACAGATCAGTTATGACTTCTTTGTGTGGACTTTAGGAATAGTAATCAACCGATTAATCTTGTGCCCTAATTGTATCTTATTATGAAATGAGTGACATACTTTTGTTTGATTCTTTCAATGCCCATTTGAGCTGCTGGACGATACAAGCACTTGCAAATAATATCTACAGATAATATAAATCATGTCGTTTTGATGATAATTTTACCTGCAGATTTAGTTATTGCTTACTGTGGTGGTCAGCAAAACTATCATTTTTTTTTATGTGTGATTTGAACATTACTGCTAGAAATATGCAAACAAACATATCAAAAAGTCCCAAATTTGGATTATGAACTTAAACGTCTCAAAGTACTCCATTATTGTTTAAATTTCACTGCCCCGAACCCCCCCTCCCCTCCCTCCTGCCTAAAAAAGGGAGGGGAATAGAGAGAGAAGAAAGGGTAAACCAATATTTTCAGAAGTGCAAAGAGCATTTTCTGTAGTTTTTCACTTTTCAATTCTTGAATAAGCCATCTTTTCAAAGGTAGGTAAGGAAATGTAAGAAAAAAAATTGTAATTGCATGAATTCTCTTATAACTGGAGAATTTTCATTTTCTTTGTATATTATGTATCAATTGTTTTTATTGACAGGTATTCTTTCATTAACTATTTTGTGTAGAATTATATCATGTGGTACTTTCAAGTAATTTTTTTTTAGGTTTTAAAAATGTTTGTAAACATGTATAGTATTCATTACTGCATGCTACATTTGGAGAGATCTCACTTATCTTAAATCATGTATATTTTAAAGAGAATTAAAGCTTCACAATTGTCTTGTTATATGTCATGTTTCATTTTGGAAATTGGTTCTTTGGTCATATTCTTGTCAATAATGTAATGCGGTTACTCCGTTACTTTTCCTCATGTAACATTTATAGATGCCTCAGGTAGATTATTGGTAGACTAACACATTAACTGTGTTCAAGAAATCAACCTAGTGTTATTGAAGATTGGGTAACCTTACACTGGTCCATATTCTTGCGATGTTAAATATCCATTATGGTATGACAAACACAAGTCTAGTCTCACATCTAGTTAGTCAAACCATTACATCCACTGATGGCTGAACTCTCAACATTTCCGTTTAGATTTTAGAACATGAATGTGCTGGAGTGTTACATGGGATAATTACCTTAAATAGGGTTTAAATTGAGCACTGTTCCAAGGGGGGGGGGATGGTGTTGAGGGGGTGCAATTGTATGTTGTTTTGTTTCAGTGTCATTCTTTGATCTAATCCTCAGTAAATACTTGAGTATTGTGATCAACAAAATTTGGTAAACAAAACCAAACCAAAAAAAACCCCTTAGAGAACCAGTATCACTAAACCTCCTGATGTAGCTATGTTTTTATAATGCTTATGTAATGACACATCATTATACCTTTTTTGCAGTAACTATATATATATCAATGGTACTAACATTAATGTTATTTTTTCATGCAAATTTAATTTGCATTTAATATATTTTGTTCAGATAAAAGCAATCTTGCTAAGAGGCTAATATTTTAAGTCAACAGTTAGAATTTGAATCAATGAAGTTAATCAACATTTTGTGTGTTTTTTAGCGCTGTCATAGAGGCTAATATTTTAAGTCAACGGTTAGAATTTGAATCAATGAAGTTAATCAACATTTTGTGTGTTTTTTTAGCTGTCATATTTAATACGCACAGTAATAATGTCAATTCTTTTGATATTTCTCGTTCTTGTTTTAATGTACTTTCATCTGAAATTTTCTCAAGGAACTTCTTTCATGGCTTATTTATAACTTAACGAGCGTAACCAGCAAGATGTGACTGTGTTTTTATTCTGTTCTGTAGTTTAGCAGTACTGACTGTTTATTTGTTTACAGTTGTACTTTTTGCATGTATCGTATTATGCTTTACACAGATATATGATTCTAAGTGTCAAGCGAGTTACAAACAAGTTGTCACATTATGATATCGAATCTAAAACGTACTTATGTGACACATATGTGACTAATGTGACACAATTTTAATCATCAAAACTGACATGACCCTCCCCATCTTATATAGACCATCAAAATAGGTCAAATCCATTAGTCATTATTCTCCAAAAATCCAAGTAATGACTTGATTTGGTCACAGTTGATTTTTTTCTTTTAATGTTTTTTTATCTGCAGTGATCATGCTATGTAATTTGTATGTAAGAGGTATTGCTTTCACCTTAGACCTGGTACAAATGCCAATCATAAAGGTTACCACCATATCATAACGAGAATCCAAGGCAAATGTTTTGTTATTTTCCCCTGATATATGCATATCTGTGGTCTCTCTGAAATAAAAGGGATATAAGATTCACTTGATCTAATGGCAGCATTGCCTCAACATGATCCTAGACCTGTGATCCAATGATCCTAGACCGGTGATCCCATGATCCTAGACATGTGATCCCATGATCCTAGACCTGTGATCCCATGATCCTAGACCTGTGATCCCATGATCCTAGACATGTGATCCCGTGATCCTAGACCTGTGATCCCATGATCCTAGACCTGACCCTAGACCTGTGTACAATGTACAAGAGAGGTTTTTGGGTAGCTGAAGAATAGGTCTTTCATGAGAAATATAGAATTGTTTTCATTTTCACAAATCTCTCTCTAAGTGTTTTGTTGAACCATATGTGCATAAAAATGTAATACCATGTGAAATATGGTCTTCCTTTTGGCAGATGGAAAGGATTAAGACCCAGAGAGGCTGAAAAATGTATTCTTGGAGCTGGGTAATCCTAAAGCTGTTGTAGGTTCATATTCTGTATGAAGTTGGAAGTGATACATCCATTGTCCTTACTATAACAACATAATTTATGAGAGTGTTGAACTTCAATTTGGAGAACAATAATTGGCTTCAGCAAATTACATCATTTTAACACTTTAGTAAAAATACTATAAGGGTAAAAGGGTGATACACTGTAAAGATTTTATAAACTATCATTATGACTTGTGAGGCATGAAAGTATGCCATTTGCTATGTGCTTGGTTTCTATGGCAACAAACTCTGTTATTTCATCTTTCTCTTTTATAGATAACATTTAATATGTAGTACTTATTGTAGTTTAACAGGGAAATGTTTTAAATAGTAAATGCCTGTGGGTATATGTATGCTAACATTAAAATCATTGCATCAAAACAATAACCTTATCTATCTTTTCCTGTAGTCTATATACTGTCTCTCCCTTCCCCAGATATATCCCAATATAAGCATCCCATTGGAGACTGTGAAAGAGATCTTCACTGTTTCAGGTTTCTGTAGTCACTGTGAACTCCATTCCATTGTTTTAATTTGAATGGAAAACTACAAAAAAGACACTCTTATAACAAATGCATACTTGAATAAACTAATTATATTTCAAGTCCAATCACAAAATTTTTATTGAAAAAAGGTATTTAAAAGATGCCACAAGACCGTTGCTATAGTCACCAGGGACACAACATCCTTCAGAGAGAAAAGATGTATTTTTTAGTAAAACCAAGGAAGCTATGATGCATGGAAAAAAAAGCATAGAGGTTACTATGTACACATTCACATAGTATATTCTAATTTTCTACCAAAGAAAATGGCCTCTTTATTCACGAAAATGCAAAAACAGGACAGCTACTTCCAACACTTCAAGCTGAATTCAAAACTATGTCTTTTGCAAATTCACTTTCATTTTGTTCTTATTTCTCCTTTAAATACTGGGATCTGGAAATCACTATGATGCTGATGCAAACAGCTCTATAATTACTACATCTACAAATTCCTTTAAACAGATTATTGAGTAGAACAGGAAGGTCTCAAGATAAATTATAATGCAACGAAGATGAAAGCAGTATACATAAGTTAGAAACAATGCAACCTTAATTAGTTTAAAAAATATAAATGTAGTCTGGTAGAATGACAAATGAATACACCTCAATAGAAACACTTTTCATTTGAAAATCTGCCCTTTAGTAAGACTGCCATTTCATTTTTTGCCACTGCCCACTTCTTCACTTTCCAAGGTTATTAGTCTGGAACATTAGCCTATGTGTTACGTAATCAATTTTCTAAGCCTAGCAAAGAAAATGAGCTTGGAAAAGCCACTTACACAGCTCAAATATCCTGCGATCTACCACAAGAGTCAAAATGCCCGAGGCAGGTTAACAGTTATGGCAGTGGTATTATAGGGCGCATTTTCAAATGTTAAGAAAGGTCACACCGGGAAACCAAATAACTTGTTCCACTAGCAACCCCACAGCCCGTACATCGATACTATACCGCTATGATCAAGACCGTCTTTACTAAGTCGAGTATCAAAGGTCCCTTGGAAGCTACTGTAGATACTTTTCATGATCAGGTCAAAGGTCAGTGATCAATCTACTGTGTAACTCTATATGAAAAGAACAGTTACTTAATACAATTTGATCTTAGCTAAGTGGCCTGACATGACAGATATTTGTACTAAAGATGAGCAAATGCCAAAGGAAAATAAGTAAACTTCAATATTTCTAAACTTTAGTCTCACTATGAATACTATATGGTTCCCTTTTAAAGCAGCTTTTTGTTTCCTATTCCATGATAATCTCAACCTCATTGAAACCACGATGCCATAACGACATACATAACTAGCTTATCTAGTCACAACACAATGTTTTATTTGTGTACATTGTGTATGGCTGTGATACCGACGCAACTATTTGTGATTGCTGTGAATGAAGATACTTTAAGCAACAGCTCATAAATAAACATATTAGCTATTCACTGATTGGTTGAATTCAAACTAGGGAATTTGGGGGAACTGCATGCGATTAATTTTAAATGAGGAATTTGTCTGAAGACACTCGACTCATTATCTGCATAAGTCCTTAATTACTCGCCAATTAATGCTCTTGGCAGGGGGAGAACCTTGCTTATATCTTAATTTGCTGTTTTTGGATGAATACTGTTAATGTAAAAAAGTGGATGGACTTGTCAAACGGGTGCGTAAATGGCGACAAAATGCAAAAAGCTGCTTTAACTACCATGTTTAATGCTTCAAGGTCACAACAAACGTAAATGTATCTCAAAAACAGCTGTAGAATTGAATGAAACTTTTACCATGCAGGTTGCTTAAAATTATATGCCACTTTTAAATGTCCATAAATTTACTTCTAAACAATTCTTTGAACAGTAGTAATTTACTTAAAGGTTTTTTATTTTAGAAGGCTTGAATGACATAACATTTTACAAGTATTATGTTATATATAGCAATGGCCAGGTAATCAAGAATTGATTGATTAATTGAAAACCAATCAATATGTTTCAATATTTCAGGGTGATGACAACAGGACCTTTTTGCATCTTCTCAAAATCTTCTACAAAATATAAATATTTTCTAAAAATTTCATTTGCAATAGACTTGACTCCTGCAGAATTCATAAAACTAACTAATGAAGGTGCTCTCCCTCTGCTTAGATAAAAGTTAATTACAAAATAGTTTCCTTCGGTCAAAATTAACTGCTGTCTTTAAGTACATGAAATAAGCTGGGTTAACATGAATTATTATGGTATCTTTAAAAAACTAGGTTGAACTAACTTCAAAACTGCCTGACATTACTGATTAACAAAACAACTGAAAACTTAAAATATGAAGTATTATGACATCTTTGAGGCAGGAACCCCTCACTGATTTCAAACTCTTGGTTCAAACAAACTATATAATTAGGAAGATCCCCCTAGACAGGTCCAATATTATTGAAAGGTCTCTTTTATTGATTTTAAATACAAATATTACAAACAACAGTCATGTTTACAGAGTATCAATTAAATTCTTAAAGCTGGCACGTCAAATCGCTGTTTACAGAAATCTCAATTTGCACTCCATTCCTATAGCCCTACTCTACGTTTTATGTACAAGTGTACAGTACCATATAAAAAACGTGGTTAAAACTTAAAATTGTACCAAAATGTTTTCATTTATATACATTTTGAATATTAATAACAAATTGATTTAATTTTTTTTTCCATGAGTTAAAGAACCAGTTAACAAGTACATACTTATAAAATCCCCCTTGTATACACATAACACCAATGAAATCCCTCGATGCACAATTTCAGTTTTTCAAAAGTCCTGAAAAGATTGGAAGTCACTATATTCCCTGCATTATATATTTATTGTCCTGTGTTACATTGCCAGGATACATTTTACAGCCATGCATTTTGTTTGGTTTTTGCTTGGTTCATTTACAGTAACCATTTTCACCTTCTTTAGTGAAGTCAAAAGCATTCTAGAATTGATGAGAGTTTCTCTAATAGGATGACTGCGCTAGTCATCCATATTTTGACAGACATTCAGGGCCGCTGGTCCTACATACAGAGATGAGCCTGGGGTAAAAAAAAATCACAGAACTTTGCAAAAATTGCGGTATAGGCTACAGTTTGCGTATGCTACAGTGTGTTAGGATAATAGTTTTGTCCCGAGGTAGAAAAGAAATCACGGATATTCCGCGAATTCGCGGAAAAAGCTCATGCCTGACTTTGTGTGCAATTAGATGTCACTGCAGGAAATTGAGCCTTTGTTGGAGATTGTTAAGTTGCAGTGTGAAGACTGGCACCATGTCGAAAAGAAAGGTTGCAGCAGCTGCAAACTGCCCTGCAGCCAAGCTGAATAAATATCATATAATATCATATATTTACCTTGGCAGACCAGCAGTGTCCATTGTGTGAAACCTGAACTATTATGTGACACTAAATAGCGTCACATAAGGGCTTGAAGAGGCACGTGTCACCGTGTGACAACCTTGTAATCACATAATGGCCAATAGTTTATCACTTTATCTCATTTGTGTCTGGTTTGGCTTGCCATAGAATCTCAGCATGAAACATTGACTGACACTTACATTCAATAATTGCTGGGATGAGTGTGGCCTGCCGGGGAAGCCAAACAGTGTATCTGAATCGATGGTGCTCGTATACTCCATGACCTGTTTGGTGGGCGGGGCCAGGTCCAAACCTTTCACGATATCCGATGTATTGAGAAGCTGGGACTTGAAGCTTGCACCGGAGAGCTGGGTCTCTTCGTCCAGCACCTGTTTCCGCTTTTTCCCAGTCTTTTGGTTACTTCTCGAATTGCGTGGTTGAGCCGCTAAGAGCAAAAAAAAGGAAAAAAAAAAAAAACACAAATTACCAACTTATGCAAAGATTCCAGCATTTGCACGGTCAAAGGCAAGCTGTCCTAGTGGACGTGACCAGAATCAATTTACCGGTCCTAACGTTGAGAATCGTGGACAGTCGTGCATGTGTGCACGTACATAAGACAGATTGGGATTTTGTCTGTTCTTAGTCGTGTGGAGTCCACTCAAACATGTAGCAGATTCCCATTGGTGGTTCAAAACCCAAAATTGCCTCAGCAAATTTAACCAATCAAAGGGGTTTTCCAATTTGCCTGTGACCTAAAGGAGCACTGGTCGTTCACAGAAGACAGCTGTTGCAAGTGTTTAGCAGTTGTTTAGTTCTGCGAGAGTTAGTTGTAATTAGAGCACTAATGCTATGTACGTCTCTTTTAGACAATCAGAAACACGTCAGGTCATGATAGTCATAGCATGAGGCCGTATAGAATTACTGGAGAGAAGTTTACAATGGGAGAATCAAAACAATAGTTCGACTTCTCCTTAGTAACCACTCGTACTGACCACAGATTTAAGGCTGGTAAAATCACATCTGTGTGTCACAAGGATCTAACCTGGGTAAACCAAGGCACAGTGAAGCAATTACATGAAGGATTTATTCCAGTATGAATCACCAATGAAAGGAACAGCTAATCTTGAATTAAACCACCAATGAAAGGAACAAATTAACTTGACTTAAATCACAACTCATTGGTTAGTCTGAAACGTAATGACTTCAGACGCACCTGGTTGCTGGAAAGTGTTTGGCAGCGCTGACACCGTGGTGGTTGTGGGTGTTTGAGTGAGTACCTGGCTGATGTTAGAGACCGGTACCAGCTTACCGTCGACCAACACTTGAACCTGTCCTGGCGGCCCGCCTTGTATGTGAACGATTAACTGGGTACCTGGAAGGGAACCAGAAAGATAACCTTAATTTATTTACTGGAATGTAATAACCTTGCTAGATATCAGTCTGTCAACAGTTGGGATAATCATAATAATAATAAGAAATATTTATATAGCGCATAATCAGCAAAGCTGCTCAAAGCGCTTTACAAATGTAAAACCTATGAAAAAATAATTTCAAAAAACCTAAATATTAAATATAAAGAACCAATAAGGCATAAAATGTAAAAGCCTAAAGCAACAATAAGAAAAAAACACCCGTACTAAACGATAATAAAAAAAATATATATATATATAAAAAAAAAAATATCAAAAAAACCTGAACGCATATAGTCCAATACAAATTCAGAAGTATGTAAATAGTAAAATAGTTTTAAAAAAATATAAAAATAAAAAATAAAAAAAATAAAAATAAAAAATAAAAATAAAATAAATAAAAATAGAAAAATAAATAAATAAATGACAATAAATGCAGCAGGTAAAGAGTTAGTGAACATGTGATCCTTACAGCAAGAGGGGGACAAGGTTTGTCTTTGGCCTAACCTACGTTACGGTACATGCAGTAATTTAATGAGGGGTTCTAACCTTTGCAAAGAAGGCTGATGATTCACTGAGACTAAGCCACTTACCTTCAGGTTGATTTTGTAACGCTTGAGCTAGGATGTTCTGTTCTTCGAGCTGGACGCTTAATAACGTCATAGGAGCTGTTTCACTGGTATTTAAATTACCTGCAAACTCTGAGAAGATGAGATATCGATATACTGCGCATACTACGTATTTAAATCGAAAAATATGACGATCAAAGATCGTCCAGAAGTTGATGATTTTTCCATTATTATGGGCACAAATGCCAATTGAAGAATTGTCTTCTTTGACGGGCAAAACTTTCACGTAATGCCAATTTAAGGATTCTATGTGAACAAAAAGCACTGCTGAATTATCATACATGTATAAATTGCTCTAAGTCCTGTGGACCTGGTAAACTTATTTATATCCTAATATCTTCGGGTAAATCTACCTCAGGTATCTCAATTATGTTCCTGAGACTGGTCACTCGTTTAAAAGTCGAAAGTCATTCAGTAGAAGATATACTGTTTATTGATCTATTGATCAATCCAATTTTGATTGATAATATGATTTTGTGAGATCTGCCATAAAATACTGAGGGTCTTTTAACAAAATTGTGAGCATATTTGCTTGGCAGGCTGCAGTAAATTTTCAATATAATGGTTATTAAGCACTAACTGAAATTTGTGCCTACCACCTTTCAAATTATTATTTTTTTTTTTTCATAATCCATTTTCTCAAAATGCCTTTCTTTCTTTATTTTTTCAAATACCACTTTCCCATCTTTTTAATCCGCCATAAAATAGTGAGGGTCTGTTAACAAAATTGTGAGCATATTTGCTTGGCCAGCTGCAGTAAATTTGCAATATAATGGTTATTAATCATTAACTGAAATTTGTGCCTACCACCTCTCAAATCATTTTTCTTTTTCATAATCCATTTTTTCATAACATTGACTTTTTTTGGCAAATGCTACTTTTCCATTTTTGTTATCTTTGACAAGCATCAGTCTAAATAAGTGTAAATTTGCAATATAATGGTTATTAATCATTAACCGGAATTTGTGCCTACCACCTCTCAAATCAATTTCTTCATTTTTCTTTTTCATAATCCATTTTTTCAAAATGACTTTTGTTTCTTCAAATACTACTTTTCCTTTTTTTTTTATCTTTGACAAGCATCAGTGTAACTTAGGAAAGGTTTCATTTTAATCAAAAATATGCCATTTAACCATCGCTGCAGACCATTTTTTTGTTTTACTTTCGAACAAAACCTACTTTTTTTTTTATTAATGTGCTTTAGAAGATAAATCTTTTGAATTTAGGGCACTGTCAATAATTTCCTTAATTTACAACCTATTGTGTACCACATCTTACTTCCTGTCCTCATTTTTACATTTTCAATCAAGTTAACCTAGAAGATGGGGTTGTTTTTCAGGGGAATGAAAATTTATCAAGTAATTGTGTGGGTGTTTTCCTTCCCTTAATGTATGTGATTATATGACAGTTTGGTCATTTCCTATCAAATGATTTGGGCTAAAGTCAGGTAAATTGTTCCTTGATGAAATATGTTTCATGTAAGCAATATTCAGGAAGCAAAAGAAAAATTTGAAAGACCATATTAAATTACAAAACGGTGAAACAAAAATCATTGATTTCTTTACAATTTGTGTTTTTGCTGAGAATAACTCTAAACAGGTCAGATAAATTACTAGACAAACACACCGTTCTGCTGGTTGTGTTTTTATTTGATGTGTTTTTGTAAAATGAGCTAGGAAGCACAAAATGTTTTCAATTTGAAAACAAGTTTTGCAACGTCCTAATTTTTAATTTTTAATGATGATAGAGTCTGATCTTTCTTTAATACTCTAGTAATGAGTCATAGATTGAACGCATCCAGCAGCCTCATACAGTACACAGTACATACCATATATGTGTTCTGTGTACTAGAGTAGTTTTGACATTAGCACTGTCAGCACCAACTTCATGACTAGATTCATCATAATTAGAAGGTTTACGATCATAAATAAAATATAATATTTTGAACAAGAGTTATGATATCGTCACAGACCAGTAAGAGGTTTTTGCATTTTTCAACTGCTGAGAATAGGTTGGTAGGACCGAAATAAAAATGTTCATTGAAACATATATACTGTATATCGGGATACAAATTATCAGTCACTACCTAGACACTCCATTCCAGCAGTAATTTTGCCATTTTTTTTATGAAATAAATATATTACGATATGTCTGTCTGCCTTAAGTTTCACGTTATGTCAGAATAAAATCCCTCTTGACGTGACCCTGATTGCATTTAAGTCTGGCTGACATGGACACATTTACATTTGTTGAAATCCTTCTGCCTCTGCAAAAAATGACATAAAATATATAAGATATCACGGAAAGCCATTCATATATAATATGTATTCGATCCAGCCCTAGGGAAATTATTTTTCATGACAAAGTGCAGGAATATAGAGAAATTAAGTTCACTCTTCTCAAAAAGATGACATCCTCTCAATTACTATAATTACCCTGAGCAGTCTGTCTCTAGAAGACAAGATCATTTCTTGAACATTGTATAAAGGTTGTGCATCCATTACATGAAATACTGTTAATAGCTCAGTCTGCAGAAATCCAGCAAGCTCCTAGCATGAACCAAGAAATGTATGGCATATATAGTATGGACTTTCAAACTAGAGGGATGGTTGTATTTACAGTATGTCAACAAAACCACAAAAAAAATACCCTTCCTACATTGGTAAGAACTATATGTAATGTTCACTTAGCTACAGGTACATACCTGTTGGTGGTGGTTTAGTCTGACTAAGGTAATGTTAACTTAAAACTACAGGTACAGATATGTTGGTGGTGGTTTAGT
>JAAAKB020141188.1:0-12472 GCA_010014835.2 Apostichopus leukothele | reverse complement strand
TTTTTAGAAAATGTTTTCTACTGAGTGAATCGGTTTGTTTACAAGTGTCGAAAACTTCATGCTCTGATAGCCAAAGATCTGCGCCGGTAGCTAGTGAGAACTTCTTTCTAAACTTAAAGATCACATTACTTTTGTGATTTAGTGTGGAAGTCAATGTGGCTTTAAATGGGCGTATGCTACAATAATGCTTTGGGCGTGAGTGTCGCCATGTTATTGTCTTAAGTAACGACGTTCAAAACCCGTCGGGCGCCCTCCTTTGTACCTCGTATCTACACTGCAACACAAACCGTCAAGTTGAAGTACGGAAGTGTTGGTGGTATAGCGCTTTACCGTCAGTATATAATAACATGTTGGAGGGGATAGGAATTTGTTTAGTTTAGTGATCTTGGGATAGGAGGCCACTTAAGGCCCATCGAGAACCCATTGCAGACTTGATTGTGGATGACCACCGGCTAGTGTTCAGAAGATAACGAGGGGATAACGGGGATTCAGTCGCTCCCAACCCTGCTATTGGAACCATCATTTAACGTCCCTAACCGATGGACGAAAGTGTAAATCCAATCCTTAGCCACTTCCCAAAAGAGTGGGAGAGCCTTTGTTCCGCACCACTGAGGCCTGAATCGGACAGCCAGAAACCCATCATGGGAGCAACTGGCATTGTCGAAAAAATGTTCAAAACTTGCTTTTTTATCTATGCGATGGTGATCACGTGTGTATGTGTGTGTGTGAATGGAAATTGGCCACCGATTAGCAACAAAACTGTAAGTTAAATCATTTCTTTCTTTTTCATTAAAACTGAACCCCACAGTATCAATTCCCTCCTACCCATGTTAGAATAACTTTTCAATATTCATATTCTTGACTTTATGTATTGGACCTTTCAGAGATATATATATATATATATATATATGATTCTTTCTGTTGAAATCTAGTGTTTTAATACAATTCTTTCTATAGTATACTTAGCCAGCTACACACTGCTTGTTTGTGTTATTTTTGAAGTGTTCATCTGTCTTCATTCTGATGGGACACTGGTAATTATACCTCCAGTCAAACCCAAAGGGTGGAACATCCCCCACAATTGTATAGAAAGCTATTCACATTGGCCTACTGTAATTTTCGTACAGATGATTGTTTGCAAAGAGCCCAGGGTAAATGTTGGATCAGGTTTTAAGGATTTGTGCAGGCCTATGTACATTGAGTAGTACAGTGAACTGTGTGGAATTTAGCACATTATAGGTACAGGGATTTTTGAAAAGTTGCTTGTTGGAAATGCTGCGTGAACACCGGCGGAAAATCGGCAGTGGTTTGAAGTGTGTTCCAAGGTTTTCCAACAATGACCACAGGTACACACACTAGTGGTTTTCATTTCATAAAATTAGAAGAAAAAAAATTCACCTGATTCCACATACATATTGTGGAAAATTTCAACTCTGAAGCTTCCAAGTAGTTTGACTGAGAATGGCATTTTGTACGCTGTACTGCAACTTTACCTGCATGTCCTAACCAATCGAGACTCTACACATTTCCTTTGATCATGCCATTTTTTGGTTTTTATACAGCCACATACTTTGCACTCCATCTGTTTATTTGCGTACTGTAACCTAGTTGTGCTTCCTACCAATGTCAAGTGATGTTGTGAAGTACAAGTTGGCCGTTTTTACAAACAAACTGCAATGCAATGAGTACTGTTTGATAATGTAGATGAATTTGCAATGTTGGCCTAGTGATATCCACATATCTCAGAGTTGAGAACACATGCAAGTAATATACTGTTGTAATGTGAATATTGTCATAATTAGACCAACAGTTTATCAGTTTCCATGAAGATAACCATACAATTTCCCAGCTGATACTTACTACACCCCCACCTGCCCTGACCTCCAGGATTTCATCTAGTAATGTGAAACAATTGTACGCCCTGCCATTTCCGCTAAATAGTTCATGCTAAATAGAACCAATGCGGTACCTCACATTATATCCCCTTAATGCAGTGAATTTGTTTTCTAAAGGTCTAGGATATAGATAGTTGAGAGAAATTCTACAAGACTTTCTCTCCAAACCAGCTGTAAATATGCATCTTGCAAATATTTGCAATGAAACCTGGCTCAGCGGTAGCAATTTCCACCAGAAATTGAATTGCCAGTAAAAGGTTTATATTTGAATTTGTTCTTAGATTGACTTCCTTGGCTTGCATTGTCATGCAGATAGCACATTGCAAATGCCTGTTAGTTGAATTGAAACGTTAGTTAGGGCAACAGAGATGAAATCATGAAGACTTTGTGAATTGATATCCCACAAACTTCATAACTTGGAGAAACTTCAACATCTCTCATACATAACAATTGGGTGTACAATAATTTTAGATGTGCACTTTTGTTTCTTGTGGAGGTCAAACAGCATTTGAGGTCAGCAGTGGTCAAATTGTTAAAATCTTATAAGCATGACATCTCAAGACTAGAAGCTTAGTCAGCTCTCATTTTGAGTTGTACTTCAACCCCTGCAGGCACCTTATTATTACATCACCGGAAATAAATTTTTCTGGTTATAATGGTATCAGTTTAAGATGTCAATACTTGCAATACGAAAGATGATGACCGAGTTGGTTACAGTGTTATTTGAAGTAGTGGGTCAAATTGGGTGGCAAAGGTCGTCTGCATATCTTTTGAAGCTAGCTATACCACTGACGATGCTTCCCCTACAGTGGTCAGCTGGGTGGGTGTTCAGGAATTTGATGTCAAAGATCATCTGGGTCTTATGTGAAAACAATATGCTTTTGCTTCAGTATAGTGAATTTTTTTTTCAATTTTATTTAATAGGAGTTGTAACCTGCAAAGGTGTTGTATCCTACAGAGGTGACAACTTCTAGCATCTGCATCATCAGTAAACTAACTTTTACTCTTGCCCGTAGCAGCAGACAACTTTTAAGTTGTTCTAGGTACAAATCATAGACAATCAAAATGCTTCAGCTGATCAGTAACGTTCACCAAGTTTTGTGTAATCTTTCAATTTGAAAAAAACAAAACATGTACAAAATGCTAATTTAATGTATGAAAAGAATACATTCTATCTTTAACACACAGTAAACAAAACAAGCAGTCATGGTAAGAATTACTGCACCATGGGTACTCTAATTTAACAAAGTTACCCACTGTAGAAGACAAATAAATCTCTTTAAATGGGTTTATATGTTGGAATTGCTAAACACAATATTTAAAACCTCACATGATTCAAGGAGATTGTGGGGATTGCACTGAAGAACAGTTGGCGAAAGAACTGACCTTAAAAAAATACCAAAAATTGGCAAGACTAATGAGTCACGGAACTGAAACAATTATTTTATTTTATGTATTACTAAAGACTAAAACCAAAGAATTGAACACTTCCTTTTTTTCATAGCCAAAGAAATCTACAATAGTGGATCTAGTGATTTCATATACAGTATGGGGGCTTTGACAGGTAAAGAATAATTCACCTTATAAGGGTATGGAATGCGCTTACTCATGTGCGATATTGAAATTAAATTTATAGATGTAGTATACTTAAGTAGTAAAATATGTCACATTTATTGTTCTGATGTAGGCGAACTGTTTCCAATGGCATTGATTTCAGATCATTATGAAAAATATTTTCCAGCTGTTGCTAAATTGCATGCAATACTAGTTACTGACAATGACAATAAAGTTGACATCTTGAGAACCAATAAGGAGCAAGCAGTCTCGTGTGTTGCTTAAACACTTGATTGTTTTCTACAGTCTACATGCATGTATTCACACAGTTAAAAGCTTAAGTCTTCTCTTAATTTCTTTTTCTATGTACAATGTTCATGACAGCAGTCACGACTCCACAACATGATAACTAGCTGTTAGAATTATGACGATTTGTGCTGAAAGTTTATGTATAATAGAAGTAAAATGGTGAAATGCTGTTAACTAAGGCTGTTGAGCTGAAAAAAAATTGAATACATGAATGATGACTTCCCACAATTTCAGTAAGAAATAGTTGCATATAACACATAGTTATGTTCTATCATTCAAACCAACATGAATGAATGAATGAACATGATCTGTTATCACAGAAGTTGGGATTTTGACACAATGCAATCTTGATTTTTTTGTGCACTGGCTGCTTTACATTTAGGATCAGTCTTCTACCAATTGCCTCTCAGAAAAACTAGCAACTCTTTACAGTGGCTTTGCTCCATAACAAAATGTGTTTTAAAGTCCTTCATAAATATGTTGTGTTTAAATATTAATTTCTCAACCAAGTATTTTTTTTATTGCACATTGATATCATGACGTCTTGGTTATGCGCATGCAACTCATACACAGTACAGAGTATAGTAGTAGCGGCCCAAGTAGACTAAAAAATTTGGACATCCCGATCTGAAGTTAATATATAAGAGCATTAAATTATTATAATAATAAAACAAAAATTAACAGGTTAGAAGCACTTTATTCTGAGTTTCGTGATATTAAAGTTCATATACGTCAATGACACACGACCCCTGTAGAGTTCATATTCAGAAAATCATATCCACAATACACGATTATCTGTCATTTAAAACATTTTCCATGGCAAGGCAAACGTACGTACGTAGGTATTTTTCCTGATGGTCTTTGGAATTGTTTGAGACTCTACAGTAGGCCTAGCTGCTCATTTATGATTCTGCGACATGTTTTACTTTCTTCATCAGTTACTTTTGGTGGAATAAGGTAACATTTCAGACTGCACAAACAAATATATTTCAATGGGCAATTATGTAGCACCATGTATCTGCCTTAGTGACTAACTTTGTTTACAGAAAGTATTGATGCTGTATGAATACTTGAACATCAGTCATAGTGGCGAGTGTATTTTGCGTCTTGGCGAGTATGATTTTAGTCACCGTCACGAGGAGTATTAAAAATATTTAGAAAAAATATTTGTTGAGGCCTGGTTCTGGTACCTCAGCTTGAACTGGGCGGGTGAACCCATAATTGAAATAGTAGCCTCCACTTTGGAAACGTTTAAGTCAACAATTAGTTGGAGAAAGGAGTGATTGATTACTTACATGTATGTATGGGACTTTCCCTGCTTAAATACAACTGGCAAAGGCTACTCAACAAGAGTGGAGTTGACCTTAATAAATCATTAATTAAGTACTTAGCCCACCAAGCTCGGTCGGCTACTAAAATCTTGAGAGCAATTCAAATTGTACAGTTGAATACACATGGCCAATTGAACATGCTTGTTTTGCGGTTCTAGATTCTGTTTTGTGACATTACCTGCATGTACCACTCTAGGAAACCCCAGCTTTCCAAAGCATAATAGCACAAGTCAAAGTGTAATCAAACCTCAACATTTCCTAGATCCTAGATATTTGGTTTTCATGCTGCAACATCCAGGGTCTTTGGCAGCCACCTATTACTTTGCATAGTGAAACCTAATTTTGAGTGTCGCTGATGAAAAGTTCTTGTGATCAATTAAACGTTGGTAGGTTGCCATGAAAAGTTTGGAGGGCAATGTTTGTTACAACAAGTCATATTTTAATCCTTCCCGAAGACATAAAACTCAACACACTATTGTCTTGTTGTTAGATGTTAAGTACTGGCCTAGTCAAATCCATAGATCTCTGAGTTCAGAATGCATGTAAGGAGAATATCTGTTCAATGTTCAGTATTTAGGCTTACATGAAATAAAAATGAATTTCTCAGCTAAGATTTTCTATCTCTGAAGTTTTCACTGTCTTTCAGTCTACTATATGTTGGATAACAAATTATTTTAGCAAGTAGCTGGTCCTCGGTCACACAATAGGCAAATACATATATTTAGTGCTGATAAAGTGCAATGAATCTGAAAGCTCAGAAAGTTTTACATTGCCTAATTACAGTGGGATTGACAATACTTCTGTGTTTGTGTATGTTGTGTCATTTGATTGCTCACAAGTATTGTACAGTAAGCCTATAAATTCAAGGCAGCGAGAATGAGCTACTCGCCAAAATGTATAATGCATTTTTTACGTAATTGCCAGCCCCTAAATTCTAGTTGCAATCAGCAAGTTAGCGACCATTATTGTTGAGGCCTGAGAATTACTGTACAACTTGAAATATCTTTTCCCAAGTGCAAGCTTCTTACATTTAAATAAAAAATTAATTGTCATTTCTTGGGAGTCAAAAAAAATGCCTTACAACCATGTAACACAATGTACAGTTGGTATGTGGTCATTATGTGCCAAACATGCGCAGTAACAATTTCGAAAGTCTTGCTTACAAGTGCAACCCGCCTTGCACATCCTGCAAACATGAGGCTTGTACTGTATTAAGTATATGTACCACGCACATTTCTGTGTACTCAGTGCATGTAAAATTATTCTGATTGTCTTGGATAGTAAATGGCTAACATGATGATGTTTTTGACGCAGTACTTTATTGACCTCCATTCTCGTATCCCTAGAGATTTGTACTTTAGTTGAGCTTGCTGACATTCTATCTTTCCAGGAATAGTGCCTCTCTTAATGTGTTTGCCAAAAGCTGAAAATTTGCTGGACTTCTCTGTACTTGACCACACTCTTCGTTGAGTTTTCTGTCTTTTTCTTGTTAAATCTGGGAAAAGAAAGATTGTCCAAATAATAATGCTATGACTATATCGACTCAGAAGAGGTATAGAGACTATATCTCATTGCTTTGCCAAAAATTATTAACATATTTTCTTTTATGGACCGAGTTAACAGTAAATGCATACATATTCATATTCATATGCTTTGAAAGGAAGACGTGACAAGCCCAAACTTCATCCTTTATTAATTTTTTTCTTTCATCAATTTCAAAATAGTCAAATGGATTATATGTTATAACATATGTAGTTCACTCTTCTTGGTATAAAACACATGCATGTATACATTAGACTTTTGAAGAATATTATTATTGTTGTTATTAATTACAAATAGTATCATTACCTTCAGAGGTCCCTGGTAGCTGAGATCCCAGTTGAGTGTCAACATCACCATTTTCCCCTTCACCTGTCGATGCTAATTCTGCAACAAATAAAGATATTTCTTATATAGACAAGACATGACCATTCCTTATTCATTCTGTTGTGCTATTCTCTTTTATCATTTACAGTATTGTTTTGTAAGTTAATGTCAAGGTAATGTGAGATCACAGTATTATAGGACACTGCCTTTGGTGTTGACATAAGCTCTGATTTCTTGGGATACAATCGATGGTGTAGGTGAAGCACTTACTGCATGCCCTTTCAAGACCAGCTGTACATGGGGGCACAAATGTGCGAAGAAGGATCATAACTTTCAAGGTATCAGTGTGTCATAAATTCCACAGCTTTATTTGAGCTTCTGTGGTAACAAGCAGATTGCAGAAACCACCATAATTGAAAGCAGAAGTAAGGCTGTGAAGTTTCTGCATGTCTGTCTTGTACTGTATCTACCTGTATGTTGTGTACTGAACTGTCTGTAATGAGATTGGGATTGTTAGGCTCCCAGACTAAAACTCAGAAAGTTGTGGTACTGTAGAAAAACATTTTGCATAACTTTCCGTGCAGTTTCCTTTCAATCAACTATCCATATGCCATATATATTAAAAGATGCCTCAAACGTTGAAATTTTCAGCAGAATTTTCATACATTTATAGAAATATCATTGTTTTAGTCCAGTTTTCATGAAGATTGGGAGATCAATTTAGTCATACTGTATGCTTGCAAGACCCTCCTTTTCTTTCATCAGAAGATCTTAAGTCTAAAATGTATTAATGAGTATTATACAAGCTGAGACAACCTGTGGGATCACATAAAAGCAAAAGCGAGTACACAGTTTTACTTGTTCTGCTTTGAACAGTTCCTCCAATACGATATCTTCTATAAATCACTATTCCTTCAAAACTTATCATTTTTACCATTACTATTTACAAATAGTTTCATTACCTTCAGATGGCTCCTGTAACTGAGATTCCAGGTCAGTGTCAACATTATTGTCTGCTTCACCTTGCAATGTCATTCCTCTGCACAAAGAAAAAGATATTACTTATATAATGATGACAAAACAGTGAATTTTATTCTCAGTTCTTCAGAACACTGTTCTTGCTACCCTTATGTGTGATTACAATGTCAATAACTGTTTTTACATATTTCACCGCCACTGTGTAACAATTTGAAACACTAAAAAGAAAGTCATAAGTTCTCCTCAAGGTTCCAAAGAGTTAATTTTCTCTCACAAGAGACCGACTATATTTAGAATTATTGAAAGCTGGAGTGCTGGCTTGGTGACACTTTTGTAAACAGGGTGTGTTTTATCATACCGCGTAATGACTGTTCGTCCCATACCTCGTAATGACTGAAAGTCAGCCTTTTGTTTATACCCAAAATTAATGTACCTGCCTATTAATACCGTACCGTAATATTATCCTTTTACTTCATTCCCACTAAGGGTCATCAACTAAAGAGGACCATTCAGATAAGTTGCATTTACTTTAGGCGACTCTCATTGGTGAGTTTCAACCATCTACATGTTCGTGTACCTACTTATGAAATAATTAATTAGCTTTAACAGCAGTTTGTGAGGATGCTGGATGTTGTTGATGGATGGCTCACCATTGTCTAATTGTAATTGCATTACACTTCATCTGTTCTGTCTGTCATATATTGTTCGTAATAAAAAATATTGTTCGGCGTATGGGATGGGTCTTATAAAAACAGTACACTTGCAGCTTTTTGCTTATTTACGGCTTCTGTACAATGTAATTGAAAAATACTTCACTTCTCAGCATCATCCCCGTAGGACCTCTTGCGAGGTCGAACAGGGGTAAACTCCTTTTTGTTGTTGGAAGTCCCAGACATTGCATATCACGACGTGTACAACCACCTTGTGAATACTCAGTCGTGTTACACTGGACAATCTTTGAAAGCTTACAAAAGCTTACAAGCTTATAAGTATTTCACAGCAGGATGGGTGACAGGGGTGCAACTTTGGAAACTACAAAATAAGTCTTTGTACTTAGTGATGGCCAAGGTAGGTTTAACTTACGTTCAACAATAACATAACCCAGGCCTGTATATCCTACACTACAGTATTCTCCATTTTAATATGTTAATGAATAGTACTAGTAGTATAATAATCATAATGTGCAAAGCACCTGCGGGCGGGCCCAGCAATCATCAAATTAGTGATCACCGTGAATTGGCATGCAGTAGTCCATATCTTACATAGCCATAGGCCTATCATTTATCAACCATTTACTTTCAAATTGCACCAAGCCTAAATGATTATAGACAAAGGCCTAACAATGGCAGACTGATCGCCAAAAAATATTGAACACCCTGCAAATAACAACATCAGCCCGCTTGTAAACATATGAGGCTCTACATAACAACATCATGAGCATGTATATCGGTTTTACTGTTAATGACATCAATAGCCTCCATCACAGACAAGCCATTATATTGAAAACTATTTACATGAAATAATAGTCTTAGTGCATTTGGCCTTTGTGCATGATATTTAAAGTACTTGAGTTGAAGAGAGTTTGTGTTGAACTGTGTCTAAGGCTAAGTTGTAATGCAGAGCATAAGCTGAGATATATGCTAAGTGTCACAGCTGACAAAAATAAAAATAACATAGTAGTAAACTATGACACAGAACTCAAGGTAACCTTGAAGATAACTTTCAGAGGTTCATGAAATGACCAGCAGAAGTAAATGAAATTTATTAAAGATTACCATGAGATACAAGAAAAGGAAGCCCTTGTTAGTCCTACATTTTATCATTAAATTCATATTTTAATATTAACCATTTTGTTTCAGGTATGTCATTCCCAGGCTCTATCACAACAGCCACTGAAACCATGGATCATAGCCAAGGAAACTGGGGAGGTTGTGACAGCCCATTGCACATGCATGGCAGGTTTAGGGGAGGCTTGTAGCCATATTGCAGCTGTCCTGTTCTGCATTGAGGCTGCAGTTAGGCTGTTGAAAGAAACAGCGTGTACATCACTTCCATGCGCATGGTCAGATGCATCAGGTGGAAAAGTTGCTTTTGCTGAAGGGAATGAAATAGACTTTACCAGCCCGTCTCGCTAAAGATCCATCCCCCATCAAGATGCTAACATTAAGCAGTCATCAGCACAGGACATACCTTTGCCCACGGAAGCAGAGAAAGATTTATTATATGACATGCTGAAAGAAACTGGAATGAAGTGTGGTATCCTGTCAATTGTTCCTAAGTATGCTGCAGAGTATGTTCCGAGGTCAATCAGACTTGGACTACCACCAGCTCTCACAGACCTGTATCGTAAAGACTGGAGCAAGCTGGATTATCTTCAGCTGATTAAAATTTGCAGGGATGTCTTTTGCAACATCAAAATTACAAAAGACCAGGTAAGAAACCTTTACAAGTGATTGCCTAGATAAATTTTAGCCTATGTATAAGTCAAGCCATGAAGGAGCAGTGGTGCATCTCATTTCATGAGGTTGCAACAAGTAGGAGCGTTCACCCCTCCCCCTCTTCAGTATACAGCTGCAAATTAGTTACTTATGTACCTTTTGATTATATTAGCCAGGACCACTAGCCCTTTGATTTCTAGTCAGTCTGATATAATCTGTGTTCAATGGCTGTGTTCCTTAGCCAAAGTCAAAACTTTAGGTTGTGTGCTAGACAGTGTATCCAGCAACCAAATTTGGCTTAAACTTATTGTGGCTGACCTAAGATATGTGGGCCACATTATCAGTGATAAATCATAGACATTGGTTGAAGCTTTGTACCACACACATTCTTCATAGCTTCAACCAGACTACATGCATAGTACATTTATGCAGAGTACTTTTACTATGTGCACTACATGCACAGTACACCTGTGCATTCAATAGTGTGTTAAGCTGGAAGTACACATTTCAGTATCAAATATAAAACCTGTCTTGGATGGTGAACTTAATTGAAAGAAGATTTAGTTCTAGGCAGCTTGACTACTAGCTGTATAATCTGTTGTACCCAAGGCAACTCTGTTCTTTTCTTCTTAGGATTTTTTCCCAAAGTCACTAATTCAGCATATAAGAGGTTGTTACTCCAGAGGGTGTTTACATTCTAAACTAGCAATGTGTTGCTGTGCAAGATAACTGCTAAGTCTGTTCTAAAACATCCTTCCTGAAACCTTCAAGTCTAAAATACTGATTTTCACTTGCTGTATTTTCCACAGGCAGTACAGATAGAGGTGGAAACTCGCAACCAGGCTAGAAGCAAGACTTGGTTCCAGCAGCGGTCAGGACGTATCACTGCCTCAAATTTTAAGGCTGCTTGCAGGACAGATCCTGCAAATCCATCGGTTTCCTTGTGAGGAGAATCTGTTATCCAGAGGCTTAGAAGTTCTCCACTGAAGCTACAAGGTATGTGTTCCAAAACCAAACGTTTGAAACCAAATACAAAACTAATTATTCTTATTTATAATCCCTTGCTGAAGGACCATGGATCTATGCTGTCATCATAGCATGTGTGCATCAATGTATGTTTGTTGGATACCCTTCTTAAAAACATGATAGCTCAAAGAGTAGAAGCAAGTCTAACTTCATACATAGTGCATACAGTATTTTGTCCATATTGAGTGAATGAACCTTGTTTTCATGATTTGAAATATCATTTGATGTCAAACAGAAGTCAAAGTGTACCATTTTCTAAACATGCCCATAGTCAGTAGATGAATCTCATTGACTTTTCCACAGCTGCTTAGAGTAAAATTGTAACTGCTTTAAGTGGTAGCCCCTGGGTTCTTATCTACAAATTACTGTGATCCAAATTTCAGAGTCAATACTGTCAGCCAGTGAGTTGTCCGCCTCAGCTTCCTTAAAACTATATGTTCTGGTTTCATATTTGGCTGCAAGCATGAAGCAGATGCTCGAGCTGCATATGTAAAGGAGGTTGCAGTGGCACACCAAGTGTCAGATGCAGGACTCTTCATCGATGAAGAGTCCTTACAACTTACAAGAGTTGAGTCCTTACAAGTCCTTAGAAGAGTCCTTACAACTTCTTGTAACCAACAGTTGTTACTGTGACTTTGTAGTTTGGAGAAAGGATGACAATTTATTTTGTGAAAAAGTAAGTTTTTACAAAAGTGTAATGGATGGGGTGTATTCCAGCTTCAGAGCAATTTTATGTGCATGGTGTTTTGCCAGAAATTTTCGGAAAGTGGTACACCCGCCCCAGAAGTTTCCAGCAGCCAACTGCTATCGCTAACGATGAACAACCCTGTTACTGTAAAAACAGTGATGTGAGTGGTCCAGTACTCTCTTGTCAGTCTGGTTCCTGCAAGATCAGCACCTTCCATTTGACTTCTGTTTCAGTTCTGTGGAGTTCTCGTGGAGTGCGGACGTGTTTTCGGCTGCTCTCCACTTTTCGTTCACCACACACTTTGTGTTTTTTAATAGATGTAATGTGGTTTTTAGGGGGAAATTTGCCAGTTGGCAGGCAGTCCTGGAGGCGGTGAAGTCTGACATT
>JAAAKB020141077.1:0-12478 GCA_010014835.2 Apostichopus leukothele | reverse complement strand
GAGGTAGGTCTCAAGCAGTTTCGCGAAATTTCATACGTCTGACCAAATATGTGGGGCGGGGCTACAATGAAACAGGCTCTCTGAGCTCATTAACTCGCTCTGTGGGGACTGACTGTTGTTAGATATCATGTAAAAGTCTATTCAGCGTTTGACCTCTGCTGACCTCAAGTGAGATTTGACCTCACTAGCAACAGGATTCTTGTACTCAATATGGTAAATCCATACACCATATAGCCAATGAAAAGTATCTATGACTTCTACCATGAGAAATCTTGTTTTAAAGGTTTACAGGCCTGAAAATCTAAGATTGAAAGAGCATCTATTTTCCACTCTCACCGTTGTTGGGAGTGAAAATCTTTCCAAAAATCCTAGCAGCATGAACAGCAAACTTGTCTCAAAACTCCATAAGTTGTTGTTTATTTTGCGAATTATGACTGGTGGCTTGTAGGAAAATGCCTTAAGAAATAATGTAGGAGATGTTTTGCTACCTTAAGTGTCTGGTATTCTTCATGTTGTTGTGTTAACGAACCCAATTTTACCCCGCCGTTGCTGGCCTAGACTACACAAAACTGCCCATAGACCTAGGCAGGTTTGTTCGAGTTGTCGCATAATTATAAACGTGACGAAAGTCGAACGTTACTTTTAAGGCCTAGCTATGCAGAAACTAGTGGAAGAGACCACAGAACTTGAGATCAACAGCCGATCCAGACACATCTCGTGAACTCACTGCCAAACTAAGACCGTTTTACACAATTAATTCGCATTGAGATTGGTTATAGTCAAAATCTAACTAGACGACTATTAAGTTTCATAAACGGCGCCTGGTCATTTCCCCAACGAAACTACACCCGAACCTGAAATACGACGGAAAGCGTCCAATACCACCGTTGTATGTACAAAGGAGTACACCGGGTTGCACGCAAAATATGTAGCAAAAATATGCACCGGAGCGACACGCTGAAGCCTATGCAGATTTTTCCGCGAGTCTTAATTGCCAACAGCCTCCTATTCTTATCAGGCGTAATGCACATGTTATCAAACAGGCTGGTCGGTGGGAGATACGGTAGATTATAAAACAAGCTTTCAACAATTTGGCCTCTGGTGACTACAAATAACCTCCTTAAAAAACAATAGGCTTCTTGTACTGAACGTATCACAACTACATACTAAGTATGAGATTGGTCCAAGCTTCCCTTCTAGATATTGTGTTTACTCATTTTGACCCCTAGTGACCCCAAAAGGAACTTTGACCTCCACAAAATACAATAGGCTTCTTCTACTTGATGTGATACTCCTTCACAAGATATACAAGATTGATCAAAGCTTCCCTTCTTGAGATATCGTGTTTACAAGGGTTTCACAATTTGACCCCTAAATGACCTTTGACCTTCTCTAAAAAACAATAGGTTCTTCTATACTTAATGTGGTACACCTACTCACCAAATATGAGATTGGTCCAAGCTTCCCTACTTGAGATATCGTGTTTACAAGCGAGGAGTCACACACACACTCATCCGCCAGCATGACTGCATAGGTTACGATTATTATCGAAACCAAAAACATATATTATTGACGTACCACACTCGAAAAGCGGGTGGACAAATGATAGGGCCGTGTGCCTTTAAACAATAAAGAGGGCGTCAAAGCAGAACTCTTGCCCCCTCCCTCCAAATGACAATGGTAACGAAAAGAAATAATAAATTAAAACAAAACAGAGAGAAACTTAGAAGTTCTCTGCAAATAATTATCAGATGAAGAACAAAAGACATATTCAAGGTTAGCGATATTACTATTTTTATTCTTTGAGAAAAAAAAGTTGGATTTATTTGGTTTAATCCAAGTTAATGTATTTATATCCGCGTTGCTTTAATAGCAAGTGTTGTCTGCCATGGATTGCTGGCTTTATATGAACTTGAAATGGTTCCGTGCACCCATCCACCAATGTTGAAGGTTGCCAACACCCCCTCAAGATTACAAAGCAATTTGTACAAAGGGATCAAAACTTTATCAAAACTGCTGGGTTGCATTTAAAACGACGCATATATGAATGATGGGAATTGCACTGAATTAAACATGGTAATTGCATAAAGAAAGAAAGAAAATGGCATCAGTTATATATATATATATATATATATATATTAATGTTTATAATATTTGGAGATGAGCATCAGCTTGATGATCGACGATTACAAGCTTCAATGATATATCTTGCAGTGCTATTGGTACTGTCTTCCCAGACCCATTCTATGTTGATCAACTGAGGGCAACGCTGCTTCACTTGGAATCCTTAAAGGTATTTGCCGCCTGTGAGGAGAGGTTAGTATAAATGACCAACTTCCCTTCATTTAACAGAGTCATATCTCACTGCATTGTATGACAGTGGCAGTTAAAAACTCTGAAACTGCTAACTTCATCACCATATTGATAACCAGATGGTATAAACCCATTAGCAGCAAGACAACTGCAATTAGAAACAATTGGTTGTTAGTCCATAAATGTATTTCTTTCTGATCTCAAGTCTTTCAATTGTCTCGAGTCAAGACCATCATAGCTGATGCTACACGATATTTCTCCTTTAGTAAATCGAGTTTGAATTTTCATACAAAACATCCAGTACTCATTTTCCACCTTGTGAGAGGTTGCATTGCATGTATTTTATGCAACTTAATTAGGGTCCTATAAAATTGAAAAGTTGAACTAGACATACTACACATTACAAACAAGGAATAGCGCTGACTAAAGATGCACAATATAGGTAATGTTTGCCTTATGAACATAAACATTCTGTGTGTGAGGCATCTTGTCAAACAAGACGATTCCACCTGGTATTGCGATTAAATTTTTAATCTCAAGTAGTTGTTACAGTAGTAAATTGTAATGTCCCAATGGACATTGTACTTTGTGTACAAACCTACCATCGAAAGGTAAATAACATTAACACTGACTTGCCCATGGCATATTTCCTATAACTACTGCAGTGCACACTGTAGGGAAGTTCACAACAGAATGTACTTGTCCAACCGATAAGAGGAACTTCCCATGCCACAATCAAATGGAACCAGAGGAATAAATGTATTATTAATATAGAAAGAAGCCTAAAACGTTGTAGGTGTTTTTCAGTATGGATTTAGACCTACTTTTACCTACCCTACTTGTTGTTTTGCATACAGTATTTCCATATGGCAAAGGTTTCAGGTGACATTGCCTGATTGAAAGTTTTCTCTAATTCTTTTATGAAAATCTTCTGCTACCACTGTTGTTTTTACTAGGGGGAGGTGGATAGTTATGTTGTGTACTATATCACAGCAAACCAAACTGTCAACGACATATTTAGTCAGGCTGCCATTATTTTCTCAGCAAATATGGTGTGGTATTAATTCCACATAGGATAAAAAAGACAGTGCTATCTATATCAGCCTCCCACTGTGTGATCCAGACTACTGGACTGTCATGACCTAGTTTTCAATAGTCTTCAAGATCCATTGTCCCACACTGAATAACTGATGAGTGCACACTAAGTGACTATCTCATGTGAATGACCAGTGCTCGTTTAGGTCACATGATAAACTGGAAAACACAACGAGTTGAGGTCTCTGTGACACTCTGGACTACAACACTGATCTATGTTGAAAGTCTCACCAATTGCATAACTTTGTACTCTCAACTACCTTCCGCATACTCTATCAGCAGTTGGAATTTAAAAATTATGCTCTTCTTTTGGCATGCCAAAATTTGTCGGTAGTGCTTAGGTACTTCTCCTTACTCAGTCCGGCAGCACAATCAATAAATCAGTTTTGTAGACTTCATGCATTCTTCTTTGAGTCTAGCAAATTCTCCATAAATACAAAATATGGCCCGGCTTTCTGTGGGGCATTTTGTGTTACAGAACTTAACAATGACTTCACCTGTTGCAACATTTGTTTGCAGTAACAAATTCATAATGAAAGCTGTTTAAAAGTTTAAAAAACTGTGTGCCAGCACTATGTGAGATGCATTCAAAGTATGTTGGAGATCGCCAGGGATTTGTCTTGAACTTGACTCATACTTGGTTATGATACCTAAAGATTTTGTTTGAAAGAAGTCAAAAGTACTGATGATGATTAGCTGACTGTCCATTTTCCCACAGGTTGTCAGTGCCCCCAATTCCAGCACTCTCCAGTGTTGACTGGTTTTTTCCTTCTCGGAAAACTTCTGGTTTAGAGTTGGGACAGCCTCCCCTACCTCCATCAGCTAGTTCATCACCAATGATAAGTCGCCTCCATGGTCAGTCTCCTGCTGCTGTACGGGGTAAGGAACCGTCTTTAAAAACCTCTTCATGTTAACATCTTACATTGTGTGCATCATTTGTTGATTTTTATGGAAATCCTTTGCAATGATCAGGTTATATGTAAAACACTTTTCTGATGTTCTGGTACTTGACTTTAGAACACATTTTTCTCAGTTGCTCTATCAATCAGGTGATTCCATATATAAACGTATAAGGCAAGGAATCACTAAGCCCATTGGCTTTCTGGTTGTTCAATGGATTACACACTAATGCCCAATATGATTGCTCCATAAAAATGAAGCAAGTCTCACCTTAGTTGTTCATAATTGTTGTTGAGAACTGATCCATAATGTTGCGTCATGACTTAGAACTAAATGTTCATGCTACTTCCTTATACAGTCAAACAACCGAAAGATGTACAATACTTTCTGATAGTGAAAATTGAGTAGTACAGTAACTGAATGGAGAATGGTAATTGGTTCAAGTGATTTGAAGTTCATTTGATATCGTTGTTGAGTACAACAGGTTTGATTGTTGATGGAAGACAAACTGAGTCCATGCCGTTACCAAATATGTGGTTATGGTCTAAATACAAGAACCTTACTGTTCTAATTCAGTTCATTTGATGTCAGTAGAGGTAAGCCACAGAGAATCACATAACCCATTGTTCTGTTTAATATTTGCCTCAGAGAGAGACTGAGCTGTTTCGAATGGTTTAATTACATAATAGTATGCGGTATGTACTCTATTTCTAACTGAAACCCCAAGTCACACCATAGACCCTCAACCAATGTGTGATTTGTCTACTCCTCAGATCTAGAGTGGGTTTGATCTTAGTGTGCATACTTTCATTCTCTTTGCTCCTTTAACTTGGTAGGAAGGAAGCCTAGCGACCTTCGCCCTTTCCATCGTCCACCTTCACCCTCTGCTGGAACCTCAGTCCATGTAGACTCTGACAATGAGAGTGAGCCAACTAGTCCATTTCCCTCCAGAACAAACAGCTCTCAGTCATCTCCATCGATGGGCAGAAGGAGTGACTTACAGAGGAGGGGTTCAGATGTATCAGCTGAATCTACAGGAAGCAATGAGATATACAGAGTAAGTTTATCTAGGTTGGCAAATGTGAATAAGATCATATCTGTTTACAGTCTAGATACCAGTTAAAACCAGAATGCCAAATGCACTGAGGTTTCGATGACTTCATTGCACTAGAAATTCTCCCTGTTAACCAGAAATAGCTGTTATAATATATATGGCTCGAACCACTATGTTGATGTACAGTTACACTATGGCATGATAAACTTGGTCAGTCTACTGTACGTGGCAATACACATCTCCAACAAAAACAATAGCAGTCTTTTACTCAATGTGATTCCCATCGTTAGTTATCATGTAAAAGGCTTTTCAGAGTTTGACCTCAAATGAGTAATTGCATTGGAAATTATGTTTCTGTGCAGTATGAAATTTAAACTTTTCCACCAAAAGGTAAGTTATGAACAAAGTCAAAGATGTCGCAGAATTGTAAATAAGCAGCTAGGCCTACTGTAGTGTCTCAAACAAACAAAAATAAACATCTGCAAAAATACCTATGAAGATAGCTTGACTTTTGTTAAATTAGGGCTCCACAAGTATACACTAGGCATATACTATACAGTGTGCTATAGACATGCACGAGTCCTAGGCCTATACAGTACCTCACTGCTACTTTGAACCACTACTTACTTAGTGCGATTTGTACATTTTCCCAAATATTTATCTCGTCTTTTAGCTGCAAATTGGTGTGCGAAAAATATTGCTATTACTCCATTACACTGCCTAACTCAAAGCGATCTTTTATGCAATGAAAAGCTAAGGTTGAAAGAGCATCTCTCTTCCAATAAATCCCAGTAGCAATTACAGCAAACTTGTCTCAAACCTCCTTAAATTGTATAATTTGCAAATTGTGACTGATGGCATGTAGGAAAATGCCTTAAGAAATAATTTAGGAGATATTTTGCCACCTTAAGTGTATTGGTATTCTGACTGGTATACTTCAAGTTGTTGTGTTAACCCAATTTTACCCCACTGTTGCTGGCCTAGACAACATAAAATTAGCCATAGGCATAGCCAGGTTTGTTCAAGTTGTCCCATAATCAAAAACGTGACAAAGTCGAACTTTACTTTTAAGGCCTAGCTATGCTAAAACTGGTGGAAGAGACTACACAACTTGAGATCAACAGCCGATCCAGACACAGCTCGTGAACTCACTGCCAAACTAAGACCGTTTTACACAATTAATTCGCATTGAGATTAGTAATAGTAATCTAACTAGGTGACAGTTTAGTTTCGTAAACGGCGCTTGGTCATTTCCCCAACGTGACTACATGTAAACCTGAAGTTTTTATTTAGCAGTGAATCTCGTCAATTGCGAAATACGATGGAAACCTTCCAATAGCACCGCTTTATGTACAAAGAGTTGCACGCAATGTATTTAGCCAAAGTATGCTCTGGAGTGACTTGCTGAACGCTATGGGGATTTTTCCGCGAGTCTTGATTGGATTCTACGGATGCCCATCAGCTTATTTCCAATTGCCAACAGCCTCCTATTCTAATGGAGGCATAACACACGTTATCCAATAGGCTGGTCGGTGGGAGACACGGTAGATTATGGAACAGGTTTCCACAACTTGGCCTCTGGTGATTCTAAATGACCTTTGACCTCCACAAAAAAATGAAATGTGCTTCTTGTACTGAACATCTCAACTACATACTAAATATGAGATTGGTCCAAGCTTCCCTTCTTGAGATATCATGTTTACAAGGTCTCAACCTTTTGACTCCTAGTGCCCCCAAATGAACGTTGACCTCCACCAAAAACAATAGGCTTCTTCTACTCAATGTGGTACACTAACTCACCAAATATGAGATTGGTTCAAGCTTCCCTTCTTAAGATATATAAATACATTCCTTAAAAACTTGTATATTATTACTAATGTCTTCTGTCCTTATCACTTGGTGCCTTAGTTGTATAATCTAACTCTAACATTGTTTACTTAGTTGCTTCTCACTGACACTAGGGATGTAACGGAACTGGATCCTAAAGAGGAAGGAGGAGTCAGGATGAATGGTAGCCACACCCCCCCCCCCCACCCCCTGTTTAAAGACTTGACCAATTGAGCATAGTGTAAGAGGACACTTTAGAAGATAGACTTCTGAAGTCAGTAACATTAATGGAAAAATCAAGCATTTTGTTAAATGGATGATTTGACCTCCTACTGTGTGTATAAGGATATAGTGCAAGTTGTTTTACTTCAAGAAGCAAGTTCATGCAATCACTAGTGTTATTTGCATGGTATAGAATGCTGTAAGTTCACAATCAACATATCTCATTCCTTGTCAGGCTGGGAAGAGGACTAGACTGGTTCCTGACCCTTACAACCTTGGAATGATGCAGCGTGTTGCCAACGATTCTTCTGTTGATCACTTCTCCGCAACCAAGTACGTAATGCTTTAATTCCAGCCACTCGAAGAAGCAAACCCAAATGTTGTCTTTTTGTTCGACAGAGATGACTGTAAAAAACTAATGTTCAAAATAACTTGTACATTTCTTTCCTAGTGAGTGATTCAGGATTTGAAAATCAGGGGCTGTCATTTGGTTTTAATGTCACAGGGCAGCTACTAGGAGGTAAAATCTACTACTTCCTGTTTCAATGAAAGAGCAATGTTTGAAATCTCGAATTGTGTGCATGTTTGATGTCTTGCTTGGTGACAAAATGCTGTGCAGCCTGTGAGATTATGGGCTGGACTCCCAATAGCTTCTGGTAGAGTGTTAGGATTATGGATCTTGCCGTGGGGGTTGATAGAGGCTGGATTCAACAATTACGTTAATAAGAGATAAAAGGTCAAGTCAGTTCCTGTTGATTTATTCTCTCCTCTCAAATGAAGTTAGATCTTGGTTTATTCAGAACCAGCAAAGTTCCAAAATTCATAGTTAATTAAGATTCAGCAAAGTTCCATAAAACTAAATTATCAAGGCTATCATGATAAATAAAAATGATTATGAGATCCTTCTCTTTCGAGTACAAATCTGAACAATGTCTCTGTGGCTTAGAAAGTTGCCATAAACAGCTGAGGGAGACTACTATGGTGGGATGGTATATCTGAACTGTTGATCGGTCAAAGTACAATACACCACCAAAATATTATTTATTAATACTTTGTTCCAAGCACAGAACACAAGTTAAGTCTAGACATTTCCAAGCCAAGTGAGCTCTGCATTCAGGAGTTCCAAACTTTTGTGGCTACAATATCTTTATTCTGGAAGGATTAAATGTGGGTCATTCTTTCTTTTTATGAGAATAGACAAGTACATCATGTGAATGTTGGATGTATTGCATATCTTGCATGAAGTTGTCCAGTATTGAACAGTTCAAGCATGTTTTTTGTAGAGGTCAGTAACAAATGTTCAGTAAATGAAACAATACTGTTTTCTCATTTGCAGACTTACTGCAGGCCAAGACAACACACTCTTTCATTTTGTTCACATGGACTCAGCTACCGGCATTATAGTTTGCCCCACAAATGAAGACATCAAGTTTTTAGGAGGAAGCATTCATGTCTACTTGCTACAAAACTTTCAGATTTGTTGCAAAGAAATAAGAAGAGTCCTTCAGAGGCATTTAAAGTCAAATGTAAGTGTTTAATTTATTCGTGTTAATTATTAATATTGACATGATGGATCCAAAGAGCTCATCTCTTGCTATCCAGGATGAAATTTATCCAGTATGAAATTGGTCCATCATGGCTCTTTTGATTACAAGGTTTTGTAAGAAAAGGTCCTGTCACAGGAATTGGGCAGGTCATTCATATCAGTTTAAGAATTATCATCTGGTCAGAGTCTAACAAAAATGTAATGAACTCAAAGAGGCAAGTCCACAATATCTACCGAACTCTGATATTTGGACCTGACATTTGTATTAAGCGACAACCATTAAAAATTAAGCATGAGACTTGATTTGTTTTGCTGGGTTTTTCTTGCCGAAGGAAAATTGTCATTTTGATTTGCACTTGGATGTAGCTTACAATCAATTGTCAAACATGCTGGATTAACTATGGTTTCCTAAATGAACATATTGCATAGCTATTGTTATATAAATACAGCTCTCTTCAGTCATGTTTCTGCTATTCTTAGCCTTGCTGTAAGGAGTGTGTCAACAGGGAAGTTAGTACACTTCTCTTGACAACTTTCAAGCACACCTGAGTTTGATTACTTTTATATCACTGTTGTGTGTATATTACAAGTCAACAATGACCTGTAACTTTTGATGTAATGGAATCAGGGTAGACAACTTAAGAAGTTTACACAATTGGCTCTTATCAAGAAAAATTCATGAACTTGATTTTCTTCAGAAGCTTTACTAAGGCTTCTTGTTGATTTACCTTTGGAACCTGATACATTTGGAATGTTGTTTAGCTGTCAGTGTTCAAGGATAATTATAATTTTTTGAACAATGAACCATACTGTAGGAACTAGGAACATTTTTTTGCTCTATGTATAAAACTGAAATATTCTAAAAGAAAAACGACATTTTGAGCTCAATAAGAAATTCATATCTTCACGACACAAAACACTATGAGGATGTGGGTATTACCTGTAGATGCAGAAAATATCCAGCAGTTTGCTATGCAAACAACTTTAGCCACCAGAATATCCTTTTAAGTAATTTGAGCCCATTGTCTAATAGTTAATTGTGTTCATTTTTGTACCTATCATGTAACAGAGAGAGGATGAGCAGCTCAAAGGTATTCCAGGAGACGACAGTCTCAACACTGTACAGGAGTATGGTATTTTATTTAAGTGCACCCCTCCAAACTGGACTGATTCCAAGAAACAACCACCAGCAGTTCAGTACTGGGTGGTAGGGTAAGTAAAATCATAGACACAACACTAGTATCTAACATTATAGACTCTCATTTAGTTCTCTATATGATAAGGGTCATCTTAATGAATTCACAGCTGGCGGTGAGATTTCTACAAGGCTGGAGTGCAGATTGCCATATTGTTCATGTATGTTTTTAAGTATTCACATAAGTCATTCCATGCAGGAGACTTATTTATTACTCATAGTAATCATTATCTGTTTTCTCTGCAGGAGACTTGTCAAGATATCATCAACCATCAAGGAATTTTATGTCTGTTATCAACATAGCACATGTCAAAACACCATAGAAATGGCCTTCAAGTTGGTGTACGGTGAAGGTCCTCTCAGCTAGCCAATCCAGAACATATTTATGCAACAGTAGAGATATCATATGCTATCCATGTACTGCAGTTACTTCAACAAATTCTATGGTGGTCATTTCTGGTGATAAAGTGAGGTTTGACATTTCTGCAGGTCAAAGATAGAGGAGCAATACTTTGCCAGTATTAGAAAATTTATATCACATTCTCAGATCTGTGGTCACATGAGACTAGAATAATATGTTGAAAATTTTGTGGTCTGTTTACAATTCTTGTCCAATATATGATGAATGTCTTCAAATTATGTCATTGCCTCTATTTATGTTTTCTCAAATAATATTTATTATGAAGGCGCAATGCAAAACAGCAATTGCATGTATTACATACATATGAGCAGATATGCAACCTAACATGTATTACATACATATGTGCAGATATGCATTTGTTTGTCTGACCTTCTGTTTTCATGTGACAAACAAAACAAATGTATTTTACTTAACAATGTATGAAGTCAAAATGGAACTGCAAATGAACTTGGTTATTCTGCATATTTCATCAACTACTTCAACCGCAAATTGTACACATTTATGCATGCTTTTAAAAGAAAGATACTGATTTTTGCATAAAAATTGGAAAACAGGTATGAGTTTAATCAGGGTTTAGTAGCCCTTTGTAGAAAGCTTATTTGAGCAACTACAGTTAAGGTACCTGAAGATATCTTCAAATGTTTTCATATGCCAACGTATCAGCAAAGTGAAGGTGTGACCATACACCACTGTTTGCTGCCTTTTACTCTCAAGGCACTAGTCTTTTTAATATTTTATTCAAAGTTCTTTTCCTTTCAAACTTATTTTCTTGCAATATGTAACCATGTTAATATTCCTGCCAAAGCACTTGTATTCTCACTCTCATTTCAATAATAAAGTTTGCAAGAGTTCAATCGACAAATATTTGTTGTTACTATTGCCCGGCCAAGAAGGGTCACAGACTGCCCATTCACAACGTGCTAGGCAAACAGTATCAAGATGGACTGGTCATCACTCTGGCTGAATATCCAAAGGCTTCAGAGAAGACAATCTGATGACTGCTGCCGTTGGTCATCTTCTATAGGTCATGACCTCTGCTGTTGGTCATCTTCTATAGGTCATGACCTCTGCTGTTGGTCATCTTCTATAGGTCATTACCTCTGCTCTTGGTCATCTTCTATAGGTCATGACCTCTGCCATGTCTTGTTCAATCAGTTTAAGGTCCTCCAGGTCATCCTTTAGGACCTCTACCAAGTGACCTATCCCTTCCTGTTGTTGCTTCAGATGCTATAATGAAGACAAAAGAAATTGTGAAGCAAACCTCAAACCCTACAGGGGCACCCTACAGGGAGGGTGCTGATAAAAGGACACTTGATTATGTCATAATCTGTGGGGTCCAACTCGAAGGTTTAAGAAAGAAAAAGTCCACAGTGATGCAACATAAGAGGCAAGATGCAACACAACAAAGAAATAAGTTGAAAACTTCCAAGGGCTTCAAACGAAACATGGAATTACAGTCAATTTTTGGGACACAACTTTACTTGTGCCTTGAATGCTAGTTAGCCTGATGAGTAAATAACCATGATTTTCAAATGGCTTTGTCACAATGACACAATGGTTGACACCCAAAAAGCACTTGTCATGCAAATTTATGTTCTAGTAATTGACCAAAAAAAAAACACAATACAAGATAAACTATGCTTTTCCTTAAAGACAGAATACACTATCAAAGTTGTTATGCAGAGACCCTTAATAAATTAATCAACTGCTTTCATTATTGGTCAGAGTGCAATTGAGGTCACCAGTGGCCTGCAGATACTTTAAACAAACTTACTCTAGAACTGTAACTCTTAAAGCAGCATTTTGCGTTTGGTCGCCGTTTTCTACTTTTTTGACAAGTCCATTGAGTTTTTTACATATATCAATCACAAACCAGCAAACTAAGATATTAGCCAAGTTTCTCCC
>JAAAKB020140751.1:0-21297 GCA_010014835.2 Apostichopus leukothele | reverse complement strand
GTATAAAAAGGGTAGAAAATTTGTTATATACAATCTGACAATAAATTGTATAAAAACTGCAAATGGAAAATCGAAAATTATACAAACAACATCTTAAGATAAAGTAATACAGAGATTAATTACTATGAACGACTGCTGGAATATTTCTTCATAAATCTTTGGAAGGGGATTCTGATTTACTTCAACCTGCCCTCGAACCCTGACCTCCGGGATGTGATCCGATGCTCCAAAGGATATTCTCGGAGGAAGCAACGACCTTTATTTTCTTGTTACATTGTGAAATTATCTTGCCAATTTCTGAAGAATATTTTCCCCAAATGGCATATGTGGTTTTCAATTCAATCTGTCAGGTGGTCTCAAAGGTAGTACACCAGCCAAATCTGGCCCCCATTAGATTCTGAATCCGACCTTCCAAAACGTCAGCGCTCCATCTCAAAATGATTTTTTTTTTTATCAGGTCTTCCCTTGTGTGTGATCGCTCGATCTAGATATTGATGATATTTTAATTTTGTCTGGCACGTTGCTCCAACCAGTGTGTTTTTACCATGTATACACAATGATGTGATTTCAGTATGATAAAAGTGAATTGGTAAAATCAGATCATGGTTTTGACTTCCTCTCCCCTCAGGATTCGTTTGCCTCCGAGCAAGGGAAGACCACAAACTTCTCAGCTGGCACCAACAGAGACAGACATTCAAGCCGACCTGCCTTCGAGATGGCTCCTACACGGTCCTGCAGTGCAGTAAAGTATCTGGCATGTGCTACTGTGTGAACCGATGGACCGGTGCACCGTACGTTAATACCTACACTCGTGGCGTGCCAGACTGCAGCAGGTATTCCATCGACGAAAGGCCACTGTGTAAGTATTAGTCTGAACTTTTATCTGTATTTCAATGTATTGAATATATGTATTCAATGTATTGAATATATGCATTTTTGACAGTTTGGTGATTAATATAAAAAGAGCTAGGGGGCCGGGTTACCCCCATGTCAGGTAGTTTCCCTTTGATTTGGTACACTGGGGTTTTGCAGTGTAGTAATTCAGTCCATCTTTGGCCTTGCATTGGTCTGTTGTATCTTGTAGCCACATCACCCTATTCTCTCTAGTGGTCAGAATGACACGGCCCATCCAGTGATAAAACTGTCGTTAGGTTCTGTGGTTGCAAAATTTATTTTCATTCTTGAAATGTGAAGCAGCATTGTTTTCCTTTGATAACTTAAGTAAGAGGATGCATAGTACATACATAGCTCTCTCTCTCTCACTCTCTGTTGTACAGATTCAGTACCTTCCTTTCCAAGGCCACTCCATCTGTGAAGCAAGCTATTGCAATTAAGATGTGAAAACTACAAGCCAAATGAAATGTTCAATGCCTTTTTTGGATCAAAAAACTTGACTGCTCACTTGGTTTTATTAGAATTTGATCCAATGTTGAATATGTCCTACATACCTCTGAATTTAAAAAATATCTACTTTTTAAAAAAGAAAAGAAAAAAAGGCTACATTCATGTATTAACAAACTTTACAAAAATTTGCCACTTCTCTTCCTCCCCTTCTACCTCAACCCCCATCCCACCACCCTTGTACCCCCTCCCCTTCCCACTACCCTTGTAGTCCTTTATCCTTTACTTCACCAAATCCCTAACTAGTGTAAAATATATATGTAAACATGGGTCAAACATAAACAAAAATATTGTGAGAATGTAAGAATTAAAATTAAAAGAATTAAAAGTAAGCGAGTATTAAAATTGTTAAATTGTATTCTGCAAGGTCAAATGAACAAACTGTGATGTATAGAAAGTAAACAGTTGAGGCATACTGTAGGAACAGAGAACCTGCATGTGCATGAGATGAATGTCAGACTTGGCATCAACCTTTAGCACAATGGTAATGGTTAATATATAGATCAGTTCAATGTGGACATCAGAATTATATTAAAAGATTACTGCATGTTAATAACTATACAGTACGTATAAGGTAAAACATTGTTATGCTTCAGTTTTCAGGTATATTACCTCACTTACTGTACTTCAATCTCCCTCAAGGATATATTACCTTTTGTTTTGTTTTTACAGCTAGACGCATAGAGGTTCTTCCCATGGAACCGTCCAATGTAGACCTTCCAGCTGATATTGGTGAAGAATTGCCTCAGATCGTCGATGAAGTACCACCGACTCCTTGCCGCACGGCGCACGAAATCTGGCAATCGTCTCGCTGGAGTTTCTTTACCACCGAACCGGTCTGTGATGTTGAAGGCTACTATGTGAATCAACGCTGCTACCCTCTGTATGGATACTGCATCTGCATTGACCGTAACACTGGTGTCGAAATCGAGAGCAGCAAATTGTCCAGGCCCACTATTTACTGCGCAGATGTGGTTGCGCCACGACCAGAGCAAGGTATTAGCAGTTCCAACTTCTGTTTGAGCAGTTACTTAGTATTCCGTGAAACAAGCTAGAGATATCAAACTTGCAAATCATTTAATCACTGCGGGCAGTTTCATTCACAGAGGTTTAATTTTCATTCTTTCCATTAAATAAAAAATTTGCATTTATTTCTTGCCCTCTGTTTAAGTGAAGATTGAAAATAGGAACCTGCTACTGATTGATAAAGTTCAAGATCTGATACCCGGCGTAGAAAATAAGCTTGAGGTCGTTTTTTCTTACAGCAGACGCACCAGTGATATTGCCCAAAATATTCATATTTGCGGGAGGGAAGTTGAAGTTGTTTTACTCTGAATACAAGAATCTGAGACAAATAATGGGACTAAAGTTAATAACCATCAAGTGGTCTGTTTTGCTATTGTGCTGGGGTGTCTACTTATGTCATAGTAGACAAACAGATACATTGCAAGTGATTTTCTTGATAATTTTGCCGCAGAGTCATATAAAAATGTGCAGTTAAGAGTCTTTTACAAACGTCACAGTTTAGCAAGTTTTATTCCCACATAGAATACTAGTCTCTCTATGCTTGTCTTAGTGATTAGTACTTTTAATAGCTTTATAGACATATATTGACTATATAGATTTGATGAATGACGTCTTTAACCCTAGTGCCATGCTACAGTACTAAAGATTTGATAAAGACTAACAAATTTGTTAACTACATCAACCTTTAGGGTGGGTTCAGAGCTCAATAATTTTCACCTGAGGACTGTAAAGTTAAACTGTTTCGCCCTCTCGGCTGCAAGATTTCCCAGGTAAAAAACCAAATGAATAAATTCTTCTGTTTTTCACCTTTGATGACATTTAGTGGAGACACCTGAACCAGAGCCTGAGGAGCCTATTGAAAACGGTTGTACTTGGGAGGGAACACACTACAATCAGGATGAAACATTCTACAGGGATTGCAACTTATGGTAAGTTCATCGTGAAGAGAAGGCATGCCGCTAAAGGGTTAATCAGCTTGACCTGATTATGTCAAAGGTCACGGTGAATCAATGATTTCGTCACCAAATATGCTATGAAGATGATCAGCTTTTGGTCACCTCATTTTGTTTACAAATAATCTTTGACCATTTCTTTCTCAGAACAATGATCCATTAATTGGTTTTAATTTGACCTAAAGTTGCAAAGTCCTATAAGTTGACCCGTCTGAACCTCTGGTCAAATATTTGGAGCATGTATAAGATCTCTCGAAGAGCAACATTTGGACATGATTAGCAGAATAAGTTAAAATGCTAAACATTTAGGATATAATATCGGTGATCTTCAAAACACAAATTTGATGATTTTTGATGATTTGCTTTTGTCATTTATGACAAGAAAGGTTTCAACAGAAAGATCTTGCTGCTTTCACTAGGTCCACTTTTTTTTCTCTCCAAAAAAATATCATGTTAGGGAGTAATGAATGACAGATAATGTCTATAAATTTCTTTATTTATTTTTTCTATTTCGGAATATTATTATTCAGACTAATTGACGAAATTGCTTGCAAATGGGGTTTTACAGTTTGAATACGATCAAAGTTTTCCAAAATTAATGTGAAAACTCCACTGGTAGTGTGTTCTTAAGCATTAATGAAACTTAAAGGAGAAAGAACATGTTTAATGGGGATTTATGTCAAAATTAGACTCTACATTATGCAGTGATCCTGGCCTGCAGATGGTTATTATATTGGTTTGGGAGGAGGAAAGGGGGGGGGGTACTTAGGTAGGTCCAAACAAGTTTTACATTACCCGCACATTATAGTTTCCATGTGTATACGATTCCGAAGGTGAGAAACAAATATTTACCTCCAAGATATTTTACATTGATTTTTAACATTGCACAAGAATTATTTTCTGCAGTATTTCTAAACGGTGTAAGTTGTAGGAGAACCATATAAACTACTGTATATGTTCAATTTAGATATCATATAATCCAAATCTTATGTGGTAGGAAATTTGAGAATGAACTTTGACCTTTGTTTAATAAATGCTCTAGATTATGTAACATTATTTCTTGATTCTGTCGTCAAATCTCTGTGAAAATGTTTAGTCATTTCTTTGTTTTTTTTCTTTACTAGTACCTGCGTTAAATACGGTCTTATGGAGTGTACCACCAGAACATGTAGCAGTGGTAATTATGATAAATACTTTGAGCATTTCTCTGTATATAATTTAACCCATCGGAAGAAAGATTCACTTCAACCACAGTTAATAGCTGTTCATTTTGTTACAGTTCTTTTTATATCTGTGTAAACACTCTTATTATTGTTTTCCATCAAGTATCACTTCAGGGCCAGAAATTAAGCACCTCTTACTTTCTTCTATATCTGTTTTTTTTTTCTTTTTCTTTGTAGATGCATGCCACCTCGGTGAGAGTGATAAAGTGGTGGAGTATATGATTAACGGAACATGCCACAATTGGTAAGAACAGCCATTTTCAGAAATCCTTCCTGTTTGGTAGTAATCACGCTGTCCGACCATCCGTAAACTTACTTACTACATTGGAGTTGTTCCTGGGAACTATTAATTTTTTTTTAAATTAGAACATTTTTGTATAGTTTTTGGCAAGATATCTGTTTATCAGTGTCATACTTGTACAGTGTGTACTGTAGTTTGAAGTTGAAGTTTGTAGTGTAGAAAATAACATATTTTTCTAGTGATTTATGATGATAGCAGCGCTTACTCTCTGACCCTAATTTCTACAAACTTTCTTCTTTCTTTTGTTTTGGTAACATAACTACAGCCACTGTGAACATGGAGAGTTTGCGTGTAGTGTCGTTTCATGCGACACATTGACTGACCCCGTGGAAGTAGAGGACGTCACAACTTGTGGCAACAAACCTCCACAGACCACCTTCTTTGACGAATGCAACAGCTGGTGAGTTGCTGGAAAGTTGCTCGAAAGACGCTTGCTCGAATAAAATTTAGCGGAAAGGAACGACTGAAAACTGACGAGAATTTTACCGTCAAGTTTTATGGCATATAAATTTTGGGCTGTTGCAAAGCATTCAAACCCAGTGGCATTATGATTACTCTGCGTTCTTTGCGAGTAAATTTTAACAGAATTACTAGTTTTGAGATAGATGCTAGCTCTGGCATTTCGACCCTAGCAGGATAAGAGGCAAACTGACGGAAAAAAACGAACTGAGAAATAAAATTTAAAGATATACAGATTGAGAGATGACTAAAACGAACCATGAAGAAATAGATTGAAATAAGACGGAAGAAACCTTTTAGGCAGTGAGATGAGAGGAATCTTAAGACAGAATTGTCTGGATATATAAAACTCCTCTTTATAACATTCTCCACTTACTTTTCTCTTTATCTTTATTACTTGTTTTTTTTCTCTTGTTTTTTTTCAGCTACTGTATCAGTTCTGGTGTGGCTCCTTGTACGAGAATGGGTTGTTATTCCAGTAAGAGAGTTTACAATCACATTGAAAATTGAACATATTACTTATTTAGAGAAAACATTATTAAGATAAATGTTGGGTTCGATTAGTAGCAAGGGGGACATGAGGATTCATCAAAGATGGGTTTTTTTTTTTTTTTTTTTCCTCACTGTGAGAGAAAGGAGCAAGTGATTATCTTCAAACTTTTGTTTGTACGTACATTGCACAGTTATGTACCGTGTATAAATGTATGAATTTTGCAAGTAATTCCAAGAGATATCAATTTATTTTACCCCATGTTATGTGTGGATCTTAAAAGTTACAGGCTTGTGGTTACACACTGTACAGCACAGCTCAGACTGATTTTGAGATGTTTGATAATGCGTGTAGTTGTTGATTCAGTTCATGAACCGAAAGGAAGTAGATAAAGAGATTGGATCAGAAAAGCTGTAGGGAGAGTAAGACTTCATGCAGTTTGCTGATGTTTCAATTCTTAACATTTAACAGCAAAACAATTGTTACAACACAGGCTGAAAATTTAATGTATCAGATTATGGTGTGCAGCAAAAATTTGCCATTTATGGCTGGAAAACACTTGCAATCCTGCAGTGTAAAACTTTGAAACGGCAAATATATATTTTTGCAAGAATTGGATTCAAAATATTGACCTTTAGGGTTATAGAATATGGCTTCGCTACATCAAATCCTAGTTGTTCAAACTCCAAAAAGTTTTTTTGTTTCTTTTGTTTTTTGTGCGCAACATTACTGGAATGCAGGATCAAGATTGGTTCCTTTTACACTGAACTGACGATGACATCAGCTCCTCAGAGCAGCCCTTAAATGTTTATCCATTGTTTTATATATTCCAATAACTCAACCAAAATAATGCAATGTTATTTTAACTTTGATATGAATAACAGTGCGATGCTTCGTTGACATTCAAGACCATCTGCCCTATACCAATCTGTAACGTATCGCAAACATGTTATTTGAGGCCATAACTGTAACTCATTTTTTTCCTATTGAGTTTCATATTTGAATTTAAGGTCTTTATCTTTGACAGACTAACAAGTCCAGCCAATTTTATTGATGAGCCAGCCACATTAAAAGGTCATTTCTCAAAAAATAATACTAAAAATGGTATAGATACACAATGTGGCCGGTGGACTGCATAGAGGTGTCTGTAATAGTTTACAACAGACCAAAGCATTTTTTGGTTCCTAAAGCTGTCCTTTAATATCTGTATTCTGGTGCTAGAGTCTAGTAAGGAGTTCAGACATGTCTGAAGGTCCATACAGATGTTTTTTATTTTTTTCTTGACTAAGCACTGATTATTATCTTTTCTATTCCATTGATATTAGGACCGGGAGACTGCTACCTCACTAACAGATACTACCAGAATGGACAGGAGTTTACACGAGGATGTGACACATTGTAAGCAGCTCTTCCATTTAATTTGAAAAATATTTAAAAACCAATCTTTTAAGTCATTCGTCTTTATTTCATGTGATCACTATTGGATATATCTTTCATTAAGCAATTGATTTTTGAAGAACTACCGAAACGCCTTTCCCGTTGCTTTTGAAAGTTGTGTTGAATTTAATACAATGGGATTGTAAGTCGGATTCTCTCTGTTGTTAAATCTAACCGTAAGGTGAACAGGTCTGACGGTAACAGAACACTACCTACATGTAGTTACGAAGAGAACAACATACTTTAATGAACATCTGATATTGAAGGTACATCCACCGAGCAGGCTACTAATGGTCCAACCTGCAGAACACTACCTAGCTTATGAAGAGAACAACATAGTTCAATATACGTCGGACATTGAAGGTACATCCACCTAGCAGACTACTAATGGCCCAACCTTCAGAACACTACCTAGTTTACGAAGAGTACAACATAGTTTAATATACGTCGGACATTGATGGTACATCCACCGAGCAGGCTACTAATGGTCCAACCTGCAGAACACTACCTAGTTTACAAAGAGAACAACATAGTTTAATATACGTCGTACATTGATGGTACATCCACCGAGCAGGCTACTAATGGTCCAACCTGCAGAACACTACCTAGTTTACGAAGAGAACGACATAGTTTAATATAAGTTGGACATTGATGGTACATCCACCTAGCAGGCTACTAATGGTCCAACCTGCAGAACACTACCTAGTTAACGAAGAGAGCATCATAGTTTAATATACGTCGTACATTGAAGGTACATCCACCTAGCAGGCTACTAGCGGTCCAAACTGCAGTGCCAGGATCAGTCCCAGCCATGTCTGACAGCTTGAAAAATATGCTACATTTGGAATTTCATTAGTTACTTTATAGGCTGTCATGAATTGCACATAAGATTGAGAGACTCTGTCTCCTGGAAGTGTAGACGTTAAGACGACGTAGAAAGTCTGTATTTATTTTTCTTAAGGTGCCCTTTAAAATTGGGTGTTTTGTCAACCCTCAGAGCCCAATATATTTGGGTTAGATTTCACCGTGCCAAAAGGAAGATTCGTTTTTAAGAGGACATAAGTCTGTATATTTTTAAGGTAACCGTGCGTCGCATGATCCACTTCAGTCAGATTCTGATTATTGATTCCAATATTTGGAATTAAAAAAGCAATCAATTCGAGGTGGAAGTAAACACAGTACCTTCTAATTTCAAAACAATTACACGGGAATGTTTAAAAATCCCAACCTCCTCCCACACTCTGCTTCTCTACACTTTTCCCATTTCACCTCCCTGTGCCCTCCCTTTCGTATCTCTTGATCCCCTGTGCCCCTACACAATTAATTAGCAGAGTATTAACGAGTCAATCGCTGTTAAGTTGAGTCGATTCATTAACCGTTACATCACACTCTTTGCCATATTTTTTTAATCAAGTGTTGAGAAGGGTTTTTTTCTGTAACTTTATTAATAAGTTCTCTGGGTTTGAAATCTTACTTCTCTATTATTCCTCTTGTGGCAGGCGTTGCACCGAAGGTCAAGTGGAAATGGTTGAAAGTTGTGCTGCCATTACAGATGGTATGATTTTCGTACAGACCAAACCAGAGGGTAAGAATTATTATTATTATAACTACAGGCCCCTTATTGTGTCCACAAAGTCTTCAATGGTTTCTGACTATTCAATTTGAGACGAAGAGTTTTGAGGAACCGAGTGCATGATCTTTGCGCTTAAGCAAAACTAGACGGTTTGGAAAAGATTTGTGCAATATTTTAGAAACCCATCCCAAACCCATCTCTTTTATAGAAAATAAACATTTAAATGTACAAAGAAAAACAAAAAAATATTTTTGAGGACATGTCACTTGATGACTTCATGTTTATACTTGATCAAGTCTTCAGTCTTGCATATGAAGGAACATAACATCTGTGATACCACCCTAAATGGAATGAGATTTTTCTTAACTTTTTGGGGAAGTTGTTCATGACAGTAATCTCTATCACAAAGAGCAATAATGATGGGTGAGTTAATGTCACTTGTAACACTAATTCTAACAAACCTACTACGATCTTTCTGCTCAAGTGGATTTATATTGGGAGAGATACTGATTACCTTCAAGAAGTGTCCACAGTGACAATGTTTTTTTTTATCTTTTTCCCTATAACACTTACAACATGTCAGTGGCTTGTGAGTATGAAGGTGAAGAATTCTTCAACGGAGAGAGTATGCTTCTTGGATGGAAAATGTGGTAAGTTTGATGGCCAAGGAATAAGTCATTTCTCTTTGATAAATGTTTGGAACGATGCCAAGGTTTTCTACTAATTAAAGGCTGGTTAATAGTGAAATCAGCAATACTGAAGTTCTATAAGAAACATGTTCAGTTTGGTAAAGTATGTTGTACAAAGTTAGTTTATGGTTTAAGTTGCTGCTAGAATCAAACTAAGAGACACAAATGGCATTGATGTCATATAGAGGGACATGTGGACTGGAATCAGTACTGGTAAGGCAAGTTAAAAATTGCCCTGAAGTTTCATTGAAATGGCAGGGCATCCCTGTCAGTAATTCAGCTTTCAAAAGGTCACTTGAGGCTATCTTTCACAAGCGTTGGAACTTTTGGCATCTACGTCCCATTTCCAAATGGCGAGAAACCACATACAGAAATGTAAGAAAGCAGCCCCATACAGAAATTTAAAAAAGCAGGAATGATTCGTAAAAATGTATGGTTACATGTCATGCAGCTGCTGAAGAGGTGTTTTCGGGTGCAAATTATAGCAGGAGTTTTCCGACAAGTTTTGAGTCCTGATAATGCAGTTTAGTGATTGCGATAGATGTGAGGGCGTCATAATTAGCTTAAAAGGGCATGGCAGTTGTTGCTGCCTTAAAGGATGATATTTTAAAGGCGTAACGTCAAGTGGTACGGACACTGACGCCAATTTACCGTCAGTTAATCTCAGCCAAGATTGACATCATGCTGTAATCAACAGCTAGAAGCCTTCCATGGCAAGTGAGACAACCACTGTTTGTTTGTGAGACGTGGACTATCAAGGCGCAACCGTCATTTGGCTAAACAGGCCAACCGTTTCGTCTAAAGTGCAATTTATTTTATCAAGGATTGTTGCTTTGTTTCTACCATTCTTTAACCAATTGTGCATTCCCGTTATTAATTAAGTGGTAGCTTCTTAATTTAGCCTAACAGTTCCTTTCATATAATCAACGATGCATGTTTGCTTGTTTGTTATTTAAGCTTATTTTGAGATTTGTCAGAAATTTCTTTATAGTATACATACACATAAAAAGAAATGAACTTAATGGAATGAACAGAAAAGCTTGAATAATTTTAATATATTTAAAGTGTTATTTCATTTCTCATTTATCTTACGTAGCAAATGCCAGTTCTTTAACTGGGACTGTCAGATGATAGTGATGTGAGTGAGAGAGCCCCAAGACTGCAAAGGTGAGCATGTCAGCCAAGTTTGAGTTCATATATTTTACATGATAACATTAGGCCTATCTTTCCTTCTCTCTCTCTCTGTTGTATATTGTTAATATTCCTTGTGTCCTGCTCGCTCTCAAGAGAACTCTGTTCTTTTCCCTTTTCTTGTGTTATTATCCACGGTTAACATATAAGCATAATATTGGAAGGAATTAGTAAAACCGTTTTATGTGTGGTTAGTCATTCCCATTTCTGTAATTCTCATTATGAATTTTTTATACCTTGCCTGAGGCAGAAGGAATCTTTGTGATGGTAATGGCATGTTTATGTTCATTTTTGTGACACACCTCAAATAGTTTATGGTGGATGAACTCCAAATCCTTACCCCCCAGTGCATTAATTGGTTGATGCCCACCAGTGAGTGCTACAAATAAGAGATGGACATCTCTGATCTTTTCCGGTTCTCACTTTATAATTCTTGGACAAAAAGTTAACTTACTTGCTCTTCATAACTCAGATATGTGGAATTTTGAGCAAATTATTTGAGCAAAATTATTTTTCAGCTCTACATTAGTCAGATATGTGGAATTTGGAGCAAATTTATTTGGCAAGGAATCACAAAGTCAACTGGCATTTTCTGGGTTTTTTTTGTTATAATTTTTAATAATCATTCAATCTTTCAGTTCAATCATTTTTCCCATAAACACTTTTACCCACAAGCTGTTGCAGTGTTTTGGTATTAAAGCAAAGCTTCTTCTTATTTATTGTAGCATTATCCATCGTAATCTTTTTATTTTATTTTATTTGTAACTATGTGATTCCTTTTCTCTTATTTTTCCTCCAGATTTGATATCTTCTGCATCATTACTCAGTTAAAGTCTTCATCAATTTTCTCACAAACTGCTGCTTATATTGAGACTTATTTTGCCTTCTAGAGAGCATCACCTACTGCCTTTAACTATATTCACTACATTTTAGAGTCTGTGGAATTGGACGTTGTTTTATTCCGCATATATGTTGTTTACTTCTTCTCAACTTATATTTGCATCTATAAACTGTTGTTATGATTTTTTTTTACAATTATCAACAAAACAAAAAGCTGTATTACATATCAAGCAGTACATGATTTGATTAATTGGGTTCATCATTTCTGTCTGATTTTTCCAAAGACATGAATTAGACTAAAAAAATTGGGAGTGGATGGTTTGGAAAAGAAAAAAAAATGTTTAGGTAAATTCACTTGACAGAATGCTTCTATAGGTAGAAGGTAAAGGGTTTAGTTCCTACACAGATTGGAAAAATTCATCTACCCTGCCCCTTCTTCTTATAAAAAAAATCATATTGACAGGGAGATTTTAATAAAAGAATGTTTTTTGCTGACCATTAATGCAATACAAATCAATTCACAAAATATTTCAGAGTTGAATTATGAAGTATAAACAATATCATGTTTTTGGATGGGAAAGAAAATCAATGAAGAATATCCATGCATATTTTTGTCAGCCTTACCTCGAGAATGTGGTCGTCTCATTAGAATTGTAAATCGTTACCTTATTACACAATTCTGGATTACATTTACATAATGTCGTGGATGTAAAACTACTAATGAGGAAAGGCAACAGACTGTTTACAAATGTTTGTTTAGAGGTTGCATGGTAATAGTTTTAATTGAAATAAAAAACTAGAAAATAAACATTTAAATCAAACACTAGTGATTCTTTGTCTTGTCTTCTTCTTCATTGATGTTAAATGTATTCATGGTATTGCGCCACACTACTTGGGTGAACTTGTTCAAAGTTATACCCCAACTCGCCGTCTGCGCTCTAACACCCAATCATTGCTCTCTATGCACCCTGTGTCCACTAAATCTAATATGGCGAGCAATTTTTCAGTACTCCTCAACCCTCCTTTGGAATAAACTCCCACTCAACATAAAGAATATCGTGTCTGTGGAGATGTTTTTATTGTTATTATTGTTATGTTTACTCTTATTGTATATTGTGTACATATCTTTCACTTTCTTTTGTACAGCGCGACGAGACTTTATTGTAAGTTGCGCTATATAAGAACTGTTTTATTACTAAAAGCAATTTGCATAGGCCAAGAGAATCTGGTTCCTGGTGCAGATTGGAAACAGAAACTACTAGTTATTAAACAGACACTCAAAATACTACAAAGTTTGACAGCATGCATTCACAGTTTTAGAACCAAGATATTCTTTTATGACAAAGACTTCAACTGTACGATCATTTGGTACATACCTGGTAAATCTCTCACTGATTTGGTCTTCATAAATTCTTCCACATTTTCATCCTTCATATAAAACATGCCATTTGGTTTAGCAACCTTTGTACTCATTCTTGCTAATAGGATATTTGAAGCTAGTTGTGAAAGACGAGAATATGTATTGTTAGCTCAGTTCATAGTTCTTCACTTTATCTGTAAAACAATTTGAAAGAGCTTGACAAAGCAGAGCAGATGCTTTAAGATATGTCATTAAACATTAGCATCATCATTAACCATTTCAAAAATAATTAAGAATAAGTGCCTTCCCTTCATAGCTAAAGATAGACTTACTACAGCAAATAAAAAAAATGTAGATGCTATTTGAATGAAAGAGACCCTGCTTTTCTTCCTGTGACATTTTTATGTATGGAACATGATATATGTTATTATTGTAAACTTTTCTTTGCAAGGTAAGCCTAGCTGTATAACGTGATAACAGCAAATGCTTGTTGGAACATTCCATATTGAAATTTGTTTTGCAAACTCGGTTAGGTGATATTCATGTAACTAAGACTTGAATAAAAATGAAAAAGCAATGCTTTCAAGTTCACAAATCAAACTGGTACAGTGTTGCTACACCATTTTATTTTCTAACTTAATAAATATTCAGGTTTTATTTTTTTTAACCTTCCCAACCGTACCATTAATGACATTTCCCTACAGGGGATTGAATCTATAGGTAGCCATCCTGACCTAGTATGAATCAGCAGAGAGAGTTACTGTGGATGCAACGCCTTCGCACCATTCAACCACATGAGCTCAACATTCAGGAAGGACATGACTAACCTTTCTTCTCCTTCCCCCCTCCCCTTCCAACTCCCCTTTTTTCCCCTCTCATAGCTATCTTCCACTTTTTTTCTCCACACGTTTCTCTCTTTGTTCTTTTCTAGTTTACTCCCTAACTTCTTCCTTAATCCTCGACTTGTCCCTCTATAGTTTATATCCTACCTCTCCTCTTCAGGCTCTTCCCCCTGTTGGTTTTTTTCTTCTCTCCATCCCTTTTCTACTAATCATCTTATATCTATATCTCTTTTGTGTTCACCCTGCTCATTAACCTGTCTGTATTCTGTGTGTGTATTTGTCATTCTATTACTGTTATAACCTTGTCATTCAGCCTCTGAAGAAGATCCTGCTAGGATCAAAACATCAGGCTCTCTTACTTTTACACATTCTCTTACACAGGCTCTTTAGTGGATAAGCAGTTTGCTAACAGGTTTGTTTGATTTTAATAAATATTCATAAGAAAAAAATGTGACACTTGGGTTTTACAGAACTGCCAGCAATTTGAGATGCCATTAGTATGACACATGTGGTCACTTTGAAACTGGGGCATCGGGGAGGAAAGGAGTGATATTGAAACAATTAATGGGATAAGATATATACAGACCCAAGCCTGTTGAAGCATGACACTCGGTCTTGGAGTAAACCTCTTCCCTCAAGATGTCTGCAAATTCCAACGGTTGAACGCTGGTGTCGTTCAGAACTTTAGAGATATCTACAAGCATTTCGTCACAACTGACCGCTTCAATGTCGTGAGTATAGCTGGTGCAGATAAGAAAAGGAAAGGTAGAGAAATGAATCTACAATACGACAAAGAATTTGGTTACAGAAAAGTGCAAACGATTTGTTGACACACCAAAGTTTATATCATGGCCTTTTATGTGTATATATGTAGAGATTTGGGTTTTTCGATAATATATATTTACTTTGGGATTTATTTTTATATCTTTTACTTTTCTGAGGGCAGTATGCAGCTACCAAGAACTGTGCATAATAATAATTTACAAGTTAATATGACCAATATTATATAATTCAAGAATATCATAACCTACCATATCATATTATCTAATCTGGTATAGCAATGATCACAGAATAATGTATAATTAACCTGGTACAGCATATGTAGCAGCCTGCTAAACCAATCAACCAACTTGAGAGTACACAATCTCACAGACATATATATACAGGCCTGTTTCTTTTCTTAAGGATTTACCCACACACATTTATATTCAGTCCATGCTTACTTGTGCTTGTACTAACGTGTGTGATTTAGATTCCCTCAAAGTGCCCGGACTGTAGTTAGATTTATAGAAAATGTGGGAACATCATGCCATATATATGTACCCCTACACCACGATGGCAATCGAAATACACACACCAAATTTAAACAGCATCCTTGACTATTTTGAGGAGTGCGGTTTTGAGGAGTGCGATTTTCAGACCACCTCTAAATTCCTTGAGCGCCATTTTTAACACCCCAGAAATATTTAAAATACAAAAGTCTGCATATAGCAGTGTTTATACACGTACCCTTAGTCTACTATTAATACAATTTTGTGTTTGGCACTGCTATTCAAAATTGTAGGAAATAATTAGTTATATTATTTAACATTACTTTGAGTAAGATTCTGATAGGATCGATATGTCAGGTTCTCAGATTTGTCTACATTTACCTACACAAGCATTTTGCATCAGTTGAGTAGTTTGTGAACAGCAGTTTCTATTTTTTTTAAATAGTTGTTCTCTTGTAAAATTGAATACCCTTTGATGCCTGGTCTCACTATGGCTTCAATCAAGATTGACTTCATTTTCTCTTAATTCAGCATCGCAATACAAAATTGTTGAATTGCTATCCAAGCCAAAAGGTGTATCTCTCTTTTCTACCCGTGAATAATAATATTTGTTTTATTATAAGAGACAAAATTCATAGCCTTCAAATCTGCTGCACAAAAATTTGAATTCCCTGCAGGTCCCACTTTCCTGTTTTACTTTGTTGAATCAGCTAAACCCAAATAGCTCAAAAATCATTCCTCGATCTCATGACCTACCTGGCCACAGTCTCGTACAGACAGCGAGAGACCCTCTGGTACCCCTCAAAGTCATATGGTATCGTCTGCAGTTCTGGACAAAGTTCTTTGGCCCTACCCATAAACATACCATTCTTCACCCCGGCTTGACGGGCTTCGTAGCTGCAGGATGCTATCTCTGCCATAGAATTGAAAGCGGCTTTATTCTCCGTGGAGGACCTGGTAGTATCTCCCGAAGTGTTTTGTTTTCCCTCAGCCGTCTCTGCAAGACCCTTGTTTGATTCTTTAGAACCTGTGTTTGCCTCTTTCTCCCCACTCATCTCGTCGTGCTTCGAAAATCCCTCCGTGGTACCCCTTTTCTTTGCGTAGTACGCTCTCTCGTACTCCCTGCTTTCTTGGTTGGTCTCCGGCATCGACTTCCCCTTGGAGTGAGTGACCGCAACCGGTTTCCCACGTAACTCTGGGTGTTTCAATAAACTCACAGAGACGAAGAAACAGTCCATGTCAATGTGCATGATCACTCTGTCTTCATCATCATTCTTACGACCTTTGACATTCGACGACCAAGAGTTCACTCTTCCCTCGTCGTCACCATGTTCGTCCTGCTCCAGGTCTCTGTCCTCTCGTACCAGTTCCTTCAACCTCTTCCTTCCCGGGAAGGATCGGTCTCCGGTCTTTTGCAGTTCGTTCACAAATGCCTTGTACTCCGCACCCCAAGTTGAGATATAGTGGAGCCTCGAATGGCTGTAAAATTCGGAGAGGAACGATGCATCGTTTGACTTTGGAAAGCCACCTCCGGCGCTCTGATTGGTTGAAGCTAACCCAGGTGACACTTTTGTCCCGGGTAACTTCTTGGCTTCTTTTTCGCTTGGAGAGGGTTCCTCTAAGATATCTGTAGATTCAGGGATTTTTACCTTTGAAGAAAACTCTTCATTATCTCTTTCATCACACAAAGAAGTAGAACTTCTTTCAAAGTGACTCGAATCAGACTGGGAGGAAGAGCCTGGCTCCAATTCCATAGTTGTATCTTTCCTAATTTTATCACCAGAGGTAGAAACACTCCCAGGATATTCTTTATCTACAGCAGCTGTTTGGGAGGCATCTGACTCATCTGGCAAATTGGTAGATGCATATCGATGTATGGTCTGGTTGGAAGCCTTGGGGCGGTAAAGTAGGTATGAGGCGTGCGGCAACAGCTTCCCAGCCTTTATGCTGTAAGAATAAGATAGTCAAGAACAAACTGTTTCAGAAGGAATCAGGAATTTAAGTCAGTTCTGAGAAAAAGTATGCCAAGAAGCAAGAACATGGATGACATCATCAAAATACAAAGTACAAATGTATTATCTTTATTCCAATCACCAAAACCTTTTAGAAGATAACTGAAAAAGTTGAATTGCAAAAAATTTATCTTTTATTTATGAACAAGACTTTAAAAAGGGTTGTTACTTTGTTAATGCTTTTTTAGGCCACCAAAAAGGAAAAGTGGGTTTATTCCCCAAGTTTCCTTGCTATAAAAAAAAACCTGAAGAAAAAATGAAGACACCAGCAATGGTTTGCAATGTTCATTCTAAATGCCATATAGTGAAAATTGGTATTTTATCTTGCATTTATATTTTCAGGATTGAGAAGGTGTTTCACCCTTTACATTGGCTCATTGCTGGGTAAACTTGCCTAAAGTTGCCTTTTTGAAGAAAAAAATCTTTATAGAATACAGGATGAAGAAATTACTGTAACTGTGTCTTGAATAGATATCGAGTACAGTATAAATACTGCATTGGAGTGTCAAATCTTTTGACAAAAAGAATTTTAATTAAAAAACTCAAAATGCTGTACAAAAGAATAAACACTAACATCCATGACATAATAACAATTCATAAACATGATTGTACAAGATGGATTCATCACATTGAAAAGGATAATGGTATCCACTATTGTGTTAGACCTACTGTGATTCTGTACTCTTACTTGTATTCTTGTATGTTGCATGTACAAGGTATTGAAATTCAGGCAATCTACTGGCTAACTGCCAGTGGAACCCGCTGTTTGTAAGTCATCTCAGCTGATTAAGCACTCATAGTTGTGGTTGAACTTCGACCTTGTGTGTACTCACACTTGTCCCAAGGGGGACTCTACTTGTACTCTTTAGTCATACCACTAGAATACCACCTACTGTATAAGTCATCTCAGCTGATTAAGCACTCATAGTTGTGCTTGAACTTTGACCTTGTGTGTACTCACGATTGTCCCATTGGGGACTCTACTTGTACTCTTTAATCCTGTCACTAGAATACCACCTACTGTATAAGTCATCTCAGCTGATTAAGTACTCATAGTTGTGCTTGAACTTTGACCTTGTGTGTACTCACGATTGTCCCAAGGGGGACTCTACTTGTACTCTTTAATCATGTCACTAGAATACCACCTACTGTATAAGTCATCTCAGCTGGTCTTACCTATCAGTAATCCAATCAGGTGTTACCACCTTTTCATTCTTGAGTTCTTTGATCTTGGTGTAGGCTAAGTTGCTTGCAATGATGTGAGTAGTGTTAGTCTTGTTAGGATAGTAAATATAACGTCCTCCGTGAGTCATCATTAGCTGTTTAAGCTTTACTGCTGGTGGATCTGTTAACAATGGAACAGAAGAAATAAAATTGATTTCTTAACTTTGTCAGTTGCACTCTTAAAAATGTTTCTATGATCTCGGTACCGTACAACATAATCATTGGAAGGAGGGTAGGGTTGTAGAGGACCAAGTTGGTTACAAAATAGACTTTAACGCAACTTTCAAGACAAACACAATCACTTGTTTTAATTTGTCAAAATTTCAGGTCAGATCAATTTGAAACAGAGTTTTGTAGCATGGATTCATAAGAGCATGAAAATATGACCAGAACCATTCTTTCAAAAGAAAAAAACTTAGATTAACACTTCGTATACTTTAACCAGACAAAGTGTTGCATAACAGTTGTTGGACAGAAAAAACAAATTAGTATTTGAACAACTGTAGTTGGAAGTATATACATGATTACAGGAATAATGATTATTTAAAGGCAGCATCAAATACACTGCAAAATACCACTACAGTAACTCTTAGGGTGTCCAATGTGTAGTCCGTAACAGGGTTCTCAATTTAATTTTCTACAAGAGGTGGAGAGAAAAATATGGTTGGAGCAAAGGGTTATAGACAGAATAAAATCTTGATTAACATAGCTTTGAACAATGCGCAAGGAAGGGGCTAGTAGGGTACTTAAGTTGATTTTAGCTGATTAACTTCTGATCTATATCAACTTTCTACAAACATGAACCTTCCAAGGCATCAGATTAACCCAGCAATTTCTTGCAATGACTAATATTATTAACTCAATACAGTCCTGACGATGATGATTCAGGAAACTGCTTTTTTTATATATACTGTATCACCATCATAGCAGCTTAAGTTTACATCACTATAACTCACTTGTGTAGCCATTGACATAGATTGATACACCCTTGAAAATAGTGGATGATGATCCTGCCTTCTCAATGTTCCTTGGGGCATCCTGGTGAAACTGATGCTCCAGTTTCATTGTTTTAGCTTTCATATAGCCACCCTTGAACGAACCAAAAAAGTGTGCAGAAAATGGAAAATGACTTTTGAATTGCACAGGGTACCCATCATTAATTCTTGAGGGATCATTAGTTTATAGGATTGTGAGGAATAAAAGTAGAGAAGGGGACAAGAAAAGAGGGGTGAGGGGAGGGGGGGGATGGAGGAGAAGTGAAAAGAATATAAGCTAACTTTTAAAAAACTCAAGAAATTGAAAATCAACTGTTCAAGCATCCTTTTAAAAGCAAAAAATATGACTAAGGACAGTGCTGTTACACGATAAAGCTTAATTTAATTTACCTGTATAGTGCTACAAGAATTGCTAGATATGCTAAAATTGTTACAAAGATAAACAAAATGGCTTTTTGGACAGTTTTGAAAGATCCATTTGAAATTTTGTATGCATTTCAAACACATTTGACAATCTAACTGCACACAAGTTTCATTATGACATAATTAAACCTGAGCAACATTAGTGAATTATCATAATGCAATGTTTTTTTGTCATTCCACACTTTTTAGTCCATCCAGTGAATGTTAACAATTCACTGCGATGATCTTTAGACAGTTATTAATAGGCATTCTCCTCCCCTCCTCCCCCCCCCCACCCCAAGGACACATATAACGTAGGCCTGCTGTACATTACAATAGCCTCCAAAGAATAACAACAGGTGGATGCCAATAATAGAATACATAAGCCTACAATCAGTTAGCCTAGTTTAAATTACAATGTCTAGGTTAGCCATCTGACTAGTGGATTAAGTTGTATTCTGAGCATGATTATGAAAGCAACTAGAAGGCAGAAAACACACTTTCAGATCATTTCTTGGCATGGAAACTTGGAATTTCAATGGAATACCAAAAGGATTGTCAACTAGTGTTAGTGAAGTGTGTAAATATTGCACTAGCTTACAAAGTGAACCAACTAGTACTGGAGTACTATTATGCCATAATGCTGCACATGTTATTGCATTACTTAGTGAAGCGAACGGTTGTATAATGGTAATGGGTTAGTCTCACCTTACGCAGTAATGCCTTGCCTAGAAGAAGAAGTACTAGTAGTAGTAGGATATAGTAGGATATGGACTTATAGCCTAACCTTTGACTAATACTAGTTCTATGCTAGCATTAGGACTAGCCTAGGCCTGCAATAACTAACGTTATGTTCGCCAAGCCCACAAAACTTACAAATCCTTCCCAGCCATTGTCAGGAAAGGCTCGTTTTCCGGACCTCCCTCTACTCATTCTGCTTCAGTATGAACCTTTTCAGAACGCCCTTTCATATATCTAAACGTTCAGAGCCACCTTATGATTGTAACGACCTAACCGCGAAATTTGTGGTAAATACGATTCGGGGGACAGTCGGCAAGTTGGGACTGGAAATGTAGCGAAAACAGTGTAATTGAGGGTGCATGACAGTATTTAAACTTACGAAACATAAGATGTAATAATTGGGACACAATGTCATATGGATGCTAATTTCACGAACTAAGATAAGGCAATGATCAACATTTTGGTTAGTGGTTTGCTATTCAATCGCAAGCCCTGGTACTTAATGTTGTTCCCAAATGTGAGTAACCATTCAAACGTCCAATTCTTATATAAGAAATCGTAAATGAGCACCTGATAGGATTTTTCCACCCAAACAAATTGTACCCCATCGTGGTAAATATATGCGAATATAGAACATGGTTCCACCTGCATGTCCTACCCAATACTCACCATAGCTGATGGCTTGAATCCGTCTGATTACGAGCTACACTTACGCAAGTTGCAGCATGAACAGTTGCACGGTTTCCATATTATGCATTAGGGTTTATATTTTGTAAAAAAAAGAGGCAAGTTTAGCAGTCCAATCCTTCACTTGAAGTTCCGATATGAAGCAACACACTCCTAAAATGTCTCAAATCATCTTCAGTC